>JAAXOA010001280.1:0-16650 GCA_036561885.1 Salina celebensis
GCGAAGTTCTGGTTTTTAGAAGTTATGGTTTACGCAGTTTTGACTATGCGAAGTTCCTGTTTTTAGAAGTTATGTTTTTAGAAGTTACAGTTTACGAAGTTATGACGTTGCGAAGTTAACGTTTACGCGAATACGGGTTACGCGAAAATTTCTTGCGAAAATCGGACGTGCTACCGATTATGACATGTGACACTAATTTTAACGTCAGCTAACTTTTTCAGCTCTCAGTGTTCAAAGCGTGGCTTTCCAATCAGCCATATACATCTGCTGTGGGCCACAGTGTTGTTGAAGTTATAAAAACAGAGCTTAGAATTAAAGACGTTGGGGTAAAAATGTGTAACAAGCTCACCATCACATACAACACACTGTGGAATGTAAGCTTGTACAATGTTTGGGAATAATTCTGCTCTGATTTAGTGTTATCATAAAGATTTTAAAATCTTTTGTCCGTTTTCTTAGACGCTGTCATCCTTTGTTACGTATTTCCTTGTCGCCATACAGTCTAATCTAGAGAATCGGAACGCCCATGAAAACAGCTAGGAACATCTTGAAAGTCTCAACATTTGAATAAAATTCAGGACGATCGGTTATTATTATTTGAAAGCACGTCTGGATTTTTTAAATAACTTTTGTTGGTCTTCTTCACAAACAACAGGTCAAGTTTTCTCTGCTTCGTATAAAAACGGGTAACTCACTGTAGTTAAAATAAACTGGCTTTTGGGAAGAATTACACGTTCTTAAACAAGTTGGAAAAAATTGTCTTACCGCATAAAACATAGCACCGAAGACTATATACAATTCCATCGCCGTGGTTTCACGTTTCTTTAGATAATTATGTTAAATATTTGTAAGATCTATAAATATTGTCATTGCTGGAAATATTTAACTGTCAATGGTTACTATAGAGCCTGTTAGTAAATCTTTGGAGCAATCCATTTTGAAAACATTGGATTAAAAAAGCCTAATATCCGGAGAGATAGTTTATACTTTGAGAATGTTTATAGTTTGAGAACCATGCTGCAGGATAATAGTGTGTGTTGACATTAACAAATATACGCACGTTTCTTAACATAATTCTAGATAGCTGGCTGCCGCTAATGACTGACTTTGAAAGAGTACATTGTCTTCATCACTACCTGTAATTAGTCAGATTCCCACGGCATTCATTGCAAATAAAGAATTTTTAATATAATAGTACATTACAATACAATAGTCATAAAACTTTGGGCCGATGACATTTTCCAGTAATTTCTTGAGCGACTACTTTGTTTTCGCTCCTTTTTCTGAATTGGTGTTCTCACGAAATTGTAATTAACTCTGCAATCGACAAATTTTAGTTTACCATCATGTATTATGATTTTGAATCCAGTCGTAAACAAAGTTTCGCTGTCTGTTTCAGCCAACCAAATGGACACGGAATAGTTTCCATTCCGAAGTGTTTCAAGCTTCGTATAAAAGCAGAACAGCCGGCTGGAGAACGTCGGTGGCCTTGAATGCTTAAACCATGCAAGTTACTACAATTTGGTTAGGTTGGTTGGGTTGTAGTTATGTCGTTGTTTACGAAATATGTGCTTGTCACCTTACAATCCAATCCCGAGACTTAGAAAGATGCTACAAATAAGGAAACACCTATAAATCTAGAAATTGCCAAAATAGCAACAGTTTATTGGAATATTTTAAAATTACTATTTCACCATCTAAAATATACGTAGAAACAAACAATCAAACATTCACTGCAGTGCATTAGCTGGAGCTCTGTGTTCTGACTTGATAATGCATCCAAAGATTTATGGAATTTTATTACTACAATTCCATTAGTTACCAGTTAGCAGAGAGATAAATTAGATGATTTCGCTTAAGACGATTGCGATATTATCGTAGTAGCAGTTAACATAGTTCTTCGCACGTGTTATAAGAAGAAGAAAAGATATTTATGTATTTATAACGCATGCTACAGTTAATTACTGACTACAAACTTTCCACGCCAAACAAGATCAAAGCACACGATCAATGCAAGCTCATTTTTTTTACATCATTCTGGTTGCATTCTTATATTCTGATAATTATTGCTTTTATGCTGACTTATAACTTACAACTTAAAGATCTCACGGAACACATTGAGAGTTTTCCTCCAGTAGCTATCTGCAACAAAATCATGTAATATTATGATGAAAGCGGTAATTCGTGATGTTTTTGCTGCGACAAACTGTTTGTAAATATTAAGCACATGGTTCAGATGCTTATTTCCCACCGAATAGAAAACTGAATACTGATAATCCATAATGATACGGATAATTTATGTTCACTTATTTCCATACAGTGTTTTGGGTGCAACAAATTATGTGCAGATAATATATAACAACGAGCGACTACTTTGTCTTCACTCGCTGTCCGCAATTGGGGTAGTTCCCACGGCGTTTCTATTAATGAAACTCTAGCAATTTAGCAATTTTTATGACATTCATATCACGATGCTAAACAAGAATAATACTTCAACCAATATTTTATTTCACTAAAACTGGATTATTTGGGGAAACCAATTAATTATTAAGGATACACGAAAGACTTTTATGAAGAGTAATAATTTTCCTGTGTTAATCTTATTTTCTAATTATAATCATAAAATAAACTCTGATCAAACTGTTGCTCTGGTTCACTGTTACAATGTATGAAGCAGGCAGCTCTTCACATAAAAAACAAATGGAAAATTATTTAAGCTATTTAAAGCTTTTCAGTTGACCCCGGTTAGTTCTCCATCTGAAGTACATCATCAAAGATCTTTTTACGAAATGTCCAATCAGAAATTCCAGAATCCTTCTGGACTAATATTGTATTTGTTTGTTCTTGCGAGTTTTTTCGTCTGTACGCAGACACAAATACGGCTAGTTATGTTACTGGTAACATCATCAGGAATTCTAATTGTTTGTCTATTCCTGCAACAAATACGGCATAATACAAGGGCTCCACAAATACGTAACCGAAAATCAATTCACAGCTCCCTTCCTAGAGCAAAGTGGCTTCAAATCAGGGTTCCAATCATAGACGGACTTATTTCTGTGCTCAAGCTCCGAGCAGGTAGGTAATTGAGCCTAAATTGTTAGAATAGTTGATTATGTAATTTTAACAGCGTCATTTATTTATCCAGTTGGTTTAAAACTTTCCACCCAGCTATTCCAGTTGTATGGTTCCACTTATAAAATTGATGTTGGCCTTAGCTCGGTCGTCTTAACTTCAGATCCAGACCATATAAAGGTAAGGAAACACCGTATTGTAGTGTTTTTAATTCGTTTGGAAATGTGTTTCTAACTTTTGTTTACGTAGGCTGTACTTTCGTCAAACAACGAAGGACATTTGAATAAACCCGCACATTTTTATGATGCTATTCTGACAACGGCTTTGAAGGACGGTCTTGTTGGAGCTCCGTACAAAATCTGGATAAAACACCGTCTTGCAGCCTCCAAAGCGTTTAGTTACAAGTCGCTCATTACATATTTGAAATATGTAAATGATGGCAGTCAAACGCTTAGTGCTGAAATTGGAAGACTTACAGATAAGCACGGGGTAATCCACAACAGCCTGTTTAAAGCAGAGCTTGATGCAATGGCTATAAAACTAATTTCACGTAAGATTGGCGATAAACGATCTTGTTTTATATCACCAATTGATAACAACTGAAATATTTTTACCATTTAATCACATTAGGGATAATTCTGGGATCTGAAAACCTCATTTTAACAGACGAAGAACGAAATGACTACAACAAAGCGTTTTCTGCGTGAGCCTCCTCATAGCTTAAACAAATGTTAAAGTTTTGGGCGCAAAAAATTCTAGTTTGAAACTTTGTTGTACAGATTTAAAAACTCGACCATAGAGCGTTTTACACATCCTGAGCAAATGGTTCCATTCGTTTGGGCGTTACATCCTAACAAACGTCGTCTGGATAGAGCTATCAGCGAAATGGCCAAACATGTTAATAAGGTAGTGTTGAGTGGTTTAATACACGTTTAGGTGTTTAATTACTTGATATTTTTGGTTATGTGGTATATGATATTGAATAAACCCATTTTACAGCTAATCTCCAACTACACATCGAAAGACCTTACTAAAGCCAACGAGAAAAACGACATAACTAATTTTAGCTTGGAATCTCACACCGATTCAGAATACTATGCATCAGTCAAAGAAGCTGAGAAAGTGGCTTGTGAAAAGGATGTTGGCATTAAACCTTACGAATGCTTGCTGGAGCACCTTATTAAAGCATCAACCAGCACTAAGGAAATTGTCGACGAAGTTACTACATTCATGGCAGCTGTAAGATAATACTTATCACTAAGGTAGTAGAAGTTGTCAAAACCCACGTAAACATGTACAATAATAGGCTCGTAAGTAATTTGAAACGAAAAACAAAGTTTTGAATTATTATGGAATATAATCGTGGTAAAGACAGATATATTTTAGTGAGCCAAACTACATGGCATTGGTATGGTTATGATTTAAAATTGAAAACTGACGTTTGTCACCTTCACTATTTTTCAGGGCTATGAAACATTAGTAATGACGATGGATATGTTGTTGTTCCACCTCGCATATAACCGTGAGGCACAGGTATGCCATATTTACAATGAGTTCAACAACAACACAACACGAAATCAAGTTCCCTATGAAATCGTTAAAATTTTAAGTAACAGAAATAAAGTAAAGGAGAGCTAACTGTTTTGTTGAAATTTAATAGGTAAAATGTCAGGATGAAGTTGATAAGTTTTTACTGGACCATTTTCCTGGGGATCCCGAAGAAGCCTGTTATACGATGGACCACCTTGGTCATTTAAAGTATTTAGAAAGATGCGTATTAGAAAGCCTGAGACTTGCACCGACAATACCGGTGATACTAAGATGGCTCGAAAATCCACTTCAAGTTGGTAAAGACTCATATTTAGAAGGTGGACAAACGTTATGCTTGGACCTCTGCAGCCTCCATAGAAACCCCAATATTTATCCGAACCCGGAAAAGTTTGATCCTGATCGGTTTCTCCCAGAGGCTGTGAAAGCCCGACACTCTCATGCATTTATGCCATTTTCGCTGGGTTCAAGAAATTGTATTGGATGGAAACTGGCGCTAACTGAAGTGAAGGTCATCTTAGCAAGGCTTGTGAGTAGCTTTGAATTCTGGACTACAGATGAGCCGAATGATGTCAAACTACATTTTCATATAACACTTAAACCAGAAAGAACTCACAATGTGTACTTTAGACGAAGGACTCGTAAATGAACGAAGTTTGGAGGGGTTTCTGTTACAACAATAACTCTTCCATGCTTTTAAACATATAAATTGTTGGCTTTTCTAAAATGTTCCTAACATATTTGGCATAATATATGCATGCGTAATGTTAAGATGAACAAACCCCTCTGGACGGTTCAAGTGCTTATTAATTAGCTCTTAGGATAAAAGAGTCCATATGAAAACATTTGGTATAGTTTTCATGTAGTTACTAATTACCTTGGTTGAGGGATGTCGATAATAATCACTCGGCTAGTTGATATAGAGATGTTTTATTAATTAGAACGCATACAATTAATTAAATATTATTAGTTGGCTAAATAAATGCCCAAGTTATGGGATTTTATTTACTTTACTAACCCGGTCATTGTCACTATTTGGGAATTCAACATTTTACACTAAAACTACTTCCAAAAGCATTGCTTAAAAATTAAAAATTAAATTTTGACTGACTGCGATTTTATATGATTGGGTAAAATTCTATGGCAGGCCTGGTCTGGGTACGACTACTTTGTTTGAATTGGTAGAGTTGTCACGGAATAGTAATTAACTTCACTGGAGTGTAACATTGCAATTGACTGAGGTAACCTATCAAGTCAATATTATTATGAAACTGATAAATTATTTTCTTATATTATAATATGCGGAAACCATTATTGCAAACAACCATGGCAAAACAACCAAGTTACGCTCGTTAATAGTAAGCCATGGGAAATTTGGAACTAGTTTCATAACTATCCAGTTGAACTAATGTCTCCGAGATCTAGTCAATCAGGTTACAACTTAATATTATCTGTCTTCCTTATTTTGAAAGCATTTAATTATTCATTTATTATTACAGTTTGCTGAAGACTGGCATTAAGAGATTCCATGAAACGACCGATCATCTCGATTATTTCTGTAACGCCTTGCCCTTGCACTCCAACATGGAACCTTCAACAATAAATTAAATTGTGACCAAGACATTCTTTTAAAAATCGATAAATATCCACTTACCAGTAGTAAAATTAATAAGACCGCAACCATTGGGAGCCAGGCATCGATTTGTTTCCGAAAGTCCATGTTTGTCTGTATTAGAGGCCTGGTATTCACAAAATCAACATAAATTTGTCAGTAAAAATTAACAAAAAACCTTCGCAGTTGATTTGGTGGACGCAATCTGAAGTTGCGCAACTTAACATTTGACCTTGTCATAATACGAAATCAAGCTTACAAGCTGGTTTGTTTCATAACCAGAATGAGGACATCAATTATTTCATTTTGTTATTTTATAACAGGGATTCAAGGATAAACAATATTAATTTCAAAGATCCAAAACTGATATCTTTGTTTCACTTATGGCAATATTATATTTATCTGGCTACATTGATACTATGCTATATTAGGTAACTATGAAAATGTTTTATTTTTCGATTACCCAAGAACGATTCATAAAGGAGACGTAAAGTCGGCAAAACGGTAGTCGGATATCGTTGGTTTTTGAAAGTACCTCTAATGTCTAATTAATTCGGGTTATGACTGTCGAAACTACTACATTAACAAACTCCTTAACACGCGTTGGGGCGGACCCAAGAATCCAGGCACCAAATTAATTTATGTTGATTACTTTTATCGTCGCTACAACTTTCTGTTAACTCTCATCGGTATACCGCTCTGATCACGGGAAGTTCCCAGTACCTTACTGATTTTTGTGTTTCAAATTTGAAATTGATACATATTTGGAAATTGCTGGAATATTCAGCGTTTGATTATTGTTCTAGATCACAAACACATTTAACACACTGTGAAAAGATTTGGTTTATCAACTACAAAGCATAAGAGTGTTCAACCTTTAAAAAATGACCTGTGGAGTATCTGTCCCTGTTATTCTATCTATTATATACAGTTTTCATATGACATCTGGGTTGTTCAATATACCGATGGAGTATGCGGTTAATATTGTATTAGACAACTCTAATCAACAAGCATACGTAAACCTTCAGACAACCAATTTGGAACTCCATGTTAGCACTATATTCCTACATAACATGATAAACTTTGCCATTGAATCAGAGGACTTAGAGGCAGGCGAAAATCTATCGCTTACTACCGGTTATTTTCGATTATTTACTAAGCACCTAAGTTCTGACGCACATATTTTTCTTCTATTTACGGCAACAATTCAGTCTACCGGTCATGTAGTTGAAAACTCTGGTTTTGCAAGTTCAGAGCTAGGGGTTTTCATTTGGTTCAATTCCGGTTCTGGTAAAGTCGATCTGAACTCATTAGTTAGCAAATTGGAAGTGTTCGGAAATTTCAACGGAGTGTTCGTAAGAATCGTAATCAACAGCAAAACGTCTGTAATTAACTGTATACAGTACGAAAAACAGATCGATCTCCCAATTTTTAAAACACATCATTTACAAACAATATCCAAACTACGTGAAATATACGCGTCGCACTGTTTGTCAAATCAAATACGGGGATATATCGACAGCCCAGGGAATAACTATATTATTTCTAAAAACTTACACGAAACCTTTGAGACATTACAGGACAATTCATACTACACTCGATTACATCGATACAACTTTTCGGATATTGTGTTACTGTCGGTTGTATCAAGATCTTTAAACATATCCTTTCATTTATCTGAAGATTTACTAAAAGACCGAATCCAACTGAACTGGATGCCTCTGTTAAGTAGCTCCATTCCTAACTGGGAACTTTATGTTGTAAATCGGGGCTACTTTCAAGTTCTCCAAGAAACTCACTTACAACTTGTGTACTGCATGGACAAAAGTAAGCTGACCCGTAGAGATTATCTCATTTACGTCAAAGTTTTAGACTTCAAAACATGGATGTTTCTTTTTTTCACCATATCCATTTACGCAGTGTTATCCAATAGTATCACTAGAGCCTTTGACTTGATACGTCCGTTTCTTAAAACCTACTTAGCAATGAATCACAGGCAGACATTTATATTTTTGTATCTACCGGCAATAACAATATTAGTCTGCATATATGACAGTCAAATGTCTACTGACTTTTTACTGGCTGAGGAGCCGAGCAATTTGTTGGACTTATTCTCAAACAAACGATACAAAGTGATATGTGGGGAAAGGCAAGATTGCAAAACAATTACAAATGTACTCAACAGGCTGCCTCAGAAGAAGAAAAACATAATTTGGCAGGAAACTGGCGTGAGTGATATGCGGCACTTGCTGCAGCCAGTTGCAGGAAAGGATACTCCTACGTCATCACTGGAAAAAGTCATGACAATTGCTACTAGGAAAATTTTACTTGTGACAGGATTTATCGGCGAAGCCATGTTTGGATCACTGGTTTCAGTTCTTGGACGAAATAAAAGGATCTTGGTCAATGATCAGTATTTTTGTGGGGAGATTGAATTTCCTCCAGAGTTACCAATGAAGTTTGCATTAACTTATTTGGTTTCTGGCCTGAAATCCAGAGAACTTTACAAAAGAATGGATGCTATGAAAATGTCAGGAATTGACAAAATGCTAAGTGGCTTGCTCACATTTAAAAAGTCTGTTCAGCAGACCCTTCAGTACAGACCAGTGGAAGCGGCAGCATTTGCGGAGGAGCGAATGGGTCTCGATTCTCCACTCGGACTATTTTGTTGCTGCACATATGTAGTTTGTTGTCTCGTTTTGTGTATTTATTTGCGGGTGAGAATGAGACGCATCTTTGCGAATGCTTTAAACTTCTTTAGTGAAAATCTTGTTTCCAAGTTTAGGCTTTTGAAAAAACGAGAATATTTGTTTCGGATTTGCAAATCAGATGATGACAAAACTTGACACACAGTAAAAAACGACGTTTGTGAACACATATGCTAAATAAGAGTTGGGAAAATGAGCTTTGACTATTTTTAGTTGTATTATAGCTGTGTAATTTCTGTTAAAACTATGTAAAAATTGGCTTCATTTGTTGAAATAAATCCTTCAAAGACAAAATTATCCGAAACTAGCCTGCTCGGTAAGAAGTTGCAACCTACAACAGTTTTGAAATTTGTTAGAAGTCCTATTTGGTACTGTACTATGGAGCTAGCTCACCTCCGCGCTTGCAACACGAAGTACATCGTAGGATAAAGCTGATGCTTTTGGGATAAAAGATCGAAAAATGGAATGAAACGAATTCGAAAGAAAAAGCGGTGTACGCACGTTTGCGTCACTAGTAACTAGCGAACATGAAATCTGAAACTGCAGATGTCCAATCCTGACTGACCTATCCAAATCCATCACATTTTACCGATTATAATTTCAGATAGGCGCCTTCCCAATTACCTAACGACATTTTGATTTACTCTTAAGAAGATCATTTAATTGCGCTTTGGCAACATCATACACAGTAACAAACAATGCTAATTTTAAAGATCCAAGACTGATCTTTGATTCATTTTTGGTAATAATATATAATTGGTTATATTGATGTTATGAACTATGAAAATGGTTTTTTTTTCAATTACCTAACAACGATTCACAAAGGAGACGTGAAGGCGACGAAACTATAGTCAAATAATATCGTTGGTTCTTGAAAGTACCTCTACAGTCTAATTAATTCGAGTAATGACTATTGAAACTACTACACTAACAAAAAAGTTGAATTTACACGCGTCGTAGCAGAGAATCCAGGCACCAAACTAATTTATGTTGATTACTTTTATCATAGCTACAGCTTTCTGTATTGGTTGTCATCAGTTATATCGCTATCATCCCGTGAGGTACTAAAGTATCAGAATGACTTGAAAGATAATTGCAAATTTGAAACCTGTCAACGGGAGTTGGCCGCAAATTCAGTATAAGATTGTTATTCTCGAACACCACCACACATTCATTACACCGCGAAAAGATTTGATTTTTGAGCTAAAAACCTATGAGTGTTTAACCTTTCAAAAATGACTAGCGGAGTATCTATCCCTTTATTTTTATCTATTACATCCAGTTTTCATATGACATCTGGGTTGTTCAAGATACCAATGGAGTATGCAGTTAATATTGTATTAGAAAACTCTAAACACCAAGCATACGAAAATCTTCAGACAACCTATTTAAAACTCCATGTTAGCACTATATTCCTACATAACTTGATAAACTTTGCCATTGAATCGGAGGACTTAGAGACAGGCGAAAATCTATCGCTTACTACTGGTTATTTTCGATTATTTACGAAGCACCTAAGTTCTGACGCACACATTTTTCTTCTATTTACGGCAACAACTCAATCTACCGATCATGTAGTTGAAAACTCTGGTTTTGCAAGTTCAGAGCTAGGAGTTTTCGTTTGGTTCTATTCCGGTTCTGGAAAAGTCGACCAGAACTCATTAGTTAGCAAATATGAAGTCAGTTTTAATGGAATTTTCATCAGAATCGCTAGCGACAGAACAACCTCTGTAATCAACTGTGTACAGTACGAAAAACCGATCGATTTCCAAACTTTTAACACACTTCATTTACAAACAATATCTAAACTACGTGAAATATACGCCTCGCACTGTTTGTCAAATCAAGTACGCGGTTATATCAACAGCCCAGGGAATAATAATATTATTTCTAAAAATTTACACGAAACCTATGAGACATTACAGGACAATTCGTACTACACTCGGTTACATCGATACAACTATTCGGATATTGTATTATTGTCAGTTGTATCAAGATCCCTTAATATATCCTTTAGTCTAGTGGAGGATATACTAAATGACCGAATAAAACTTCACTGGATGCCCCTGCTAAGCAGCTCCATTCCTAACTGGGAACTTTACGTTGTAAATCGGGGATACTTTCAAGTTCTCCAAGAAACTCAGCTACAGTTTGTTTACTGCATGGACAAAAGTAAACTTACTGGAAGAGAGTATCTTGTTTACTTCAAAGTTTTTGATTTCAAAACCTGGTTGTTTTATACTTGTCATCATATTGCTTTATTCAATTTTGTTCAGGAGTGCTTCTAAAGCATTTGACCTTATTAGTCCGTTCCTTGGAACTGAATTAACAAAACGTCATAAACCTGCACTCATATTTTTATACCTTCCAGCAATAACAATTTTGGCGTGCATCTACGACAGTCAAATGTCAACAGATTTCTTAGTCGCTGAAGAACCAAATAGTTTACTCGATATATTCTCGAACAAACATTACAAAGTGACATGTGGAGGGAGGCAAGATTGTAAAACCATTACAAGTGTACTCCAAATGCTGCCAGAAAGGAAGAAGAATGTAATTTGGAAGCAAAGTGGAGTACGTGATATACGAAAATTGCTGCAGCCAATGGAGGGAAAAGATATTCCAGAGACGTCATTGGATAAAGTTGTTACAATGGCTACGAGAAAGATTTTATTTGTGAAGGGATTCATAGGGGAAGCCCTTTTCGGTTCACTGGTTTCAGTTCTTGGACAAAACAAACGGATATTAGTTGACGATAAGTACTTTTGTGGAGTGCTTGACTTTCCTCCAGAGTTACCTTTGAAGTTTGCATTTACTTACTTAGTTTCTGGTTTCAAATCGAGGGAGCTTTACAAAAGAATGGATGCTATGAAAATGTCAGGAATTGACAAAATGCTAAGTCGGTTGCTCAAATTTAAAAAGACAGTTCAGCAGACACTCAAATATACACAAGTGGAGGCTGCAGCCTTTGCTGAGGAAAGAATGGAACTTAATTCTCCACTAGGAATATTTTGTTATGTGACATATTTAGTGTGCAGTGTTATCTTGTGTATTAACCTTTGCGTAACTTTGCGATTTAATACTAATGCGATTTACCTTGTTCTTGAACGAATAATTGTTAATATTAAGCTCCAGGTTGATAAACTGAGACTTTTTCTTCTGGCAATTAATAGCCATAACTTACTTAATAAAACTCATTTCCTTCGGTGATAAAGTATTTGAATATTTTTGTTAAGATGACAACACAATTGTAACATTTTATGAAGCAGTTTAACGATAATAGCAGTTCCTCAAAAAATAAATCACATGAATACATACTATAAAACTATAGTGACGAATGAACAAATACAAAACTTCTTATTTCATCAATTCTATTTTATAACCTTACAGCCAAAGTCTACAGCGCATGGCGCTGTTCCCAGTAATCTGTCTCTGGGGTGCATAGTATAGAACAATAAGCCCTTTATAAATTACACGACTAGTCTATTCGCAAAAACACCTTGAGTTCGGGACCACCCGAAAATGCAAAATATAATTGCATGGGTGGTGTTTCCTATGCTGGGAAAAATTGTGAAAAACTCTCTTGTACAAGACATAAACTTGTTTTTGTTGTACTAATGGAAAACGTATCAAGTAAACGCTAATTTTGTTGTTACAATATCTATTTAAAATGCAATTATTTGCAGGAATCATACAACATTTGCACAAAACAAGTCCGAAAGCATGGGATTCACGGATTGTGGTGATGATAATTAAAGACTTACTACTAAATCACCAGAGCGTGGTGTTAGAGAGTTGTAATCAAACAAGTAATTAACTTGATGGGATTTTAAATATAATTGCATACTGATAGAAATTTGATGCTCATACTGACACAATAATACATATATGGAACAAATTCTAGAGCATATTTTGGAGAAGGAAAGTTCTGTCAAAAACTCAACCATACGAATACTGATGATAAACTAAAAAGACCATGCTGTTATATTAAAAACATATTTCAATTTCAATTAAACCTAGATTTTGCTCGGAAGGAAAGAAAACAGAGGAAATTAGAGTCTACCTTCAGGTTTTAGTACCAGGCACCACCAATTCGCCAGAATAGGAAAATCAAAGAGATATTATACTATCGCTTACAGGCAATTAGATGCTTGCGATTTCATATCTGAAATCTTCAATTGCAATGATACAAATGCAAAACTCCAAATTATTTTGAATCTGTTATTGTTTTGAAACTGGAAACTTACGTTATGGTTTAGTAAACAAATGCAAATACGACAAAAATCTAGTCACAAAAATACACCTGACCTTGAATCAAATTTACTATAAAACCAAAATTCGGAGCCATATCTGGTATTCATTGTGATTTTATATCTTATCCGATTACTTTCTTGACGAAAGAAACTCACCATGAAAATATTTCTGACCGTAGTTTTGTCCGTATTTGTTGGTGGTGGCCAATGTATGGAGCAGTGGGAACAAGACGCCCTCGCCATGTCCAACGACTTCAGGTCTAGACATAACGCGGCGCCGTTGAGTTACAACCCAGAGGTAAGAAAGCCGTTTTAAATCATATTCAAGGGATTGTTTTAAAATATATAAATATAAATTTAAAATTTTAGTTGGCCAGCGGAGCTCAAGAATGGGCTGACCATTTAGCTCTCAACTGTATGCAAGAGGAACACTCTGATCGATCCAGCCGAGGAGAACCTGGAGGTAAATCCATCGGGGAAAATATTGGACAGGGGAGCTTCATCCATGTTCACAAGGGGAAGGTTCACTATCACCCTGGACGCAGGAAGCGTAGCACCAACAACCTTCAATTTGCCAAGGACAACTATAAGATGCTTATCAATGCTTGGTATGGGGAACATGACGGATACGACTGGCAGAACGGTGGAGGGGGTGGTCACTTCTCTCAACTTGTTTGGAAGGATACAACTCAAGTTGGATATGCTCTTGGGGTAGATGAAAATTGCGACAGTTGGTACCTCGTGGGAAGATTCTGGCCAACTGGAAATATGCAAGGAGCTTATAAGCAGAACGTTGAACCAAGTGCTGCCGATATGTAACAAACCGTATTGTGACAAAACTATTGGATATAACTTTGAATTTGTACAAAACATTTTAATTTGCATTTTTAGAAGTATGAAATGAAAGTAAAATTCAAATTTGAACTAGAACTATTTCGTAGTAGTGCATCCGACATTATTCATTACGACCTACAACCTGAGAGCTTAAGATTACACAAGAGAAGAAGCTGATATTTCCTGAGTCAGAAAAAAAATTAATTAAAACGGTGCGAATGTTACCATGCCGATTTTTGTCTTTTTAACAAGTCTTCATCAAATTCAGTTAGCCAACCAACGATTGGTCATATGCATATGTTTACAAGTTTGTTGATTTTTTTCACACAATTCGTACCAATTTCCAAAATATAAAGCTGAGCAAAGCAATGGCTTGAAATCTACAAACTTTTCTTCCCTATTTACTCTATGATTACGACTTATTAGTAATTTCATTACTCAGGGTGCTCAGATGGTTCCGTGGTCAAGTAAGGACATGCTAGTTCAGAAATAAGGACAGTATTTTGACCTTTTTTCATGATGAAAATCGAATTTTGGTTAATTTACTTCATTATTTGGATGGCATTACTTATAGTGAAACCGCAAGCGTTTCTTGTAATAAAATCGGCAAGGAGTGACTTTACACCAGGAAAAAAAGTGTTTTAGAGTTTTTACATGATTTTACCATGGACAACCAAACGTGCCGTAAATTAAAACTCCGTTTCCGTTTCAATGCATAATTTGCTTAGCTTGACGTCCTTTTACCTGACTCAAGATTTATTTGTTCCACACGGAACTAAACGTATTTATACTAATTTAGATGCCATTACTACATCGAATGTTAGTTTGTTTCCCTTTGCCCTATAAAATGAAACTAAAGGAAGATTACCATTACATTAAATTTTACTTTTTCCATGGACCATTACTCTCTCCTGGTTTAAACCAATTTTACCCATGGTTTTCATGCCTTGACTTTTTGTAGAACTTTACACCTTCGAAATCTGCGACTTAAATGTTATGCAATTATAGGTGCCTTGGCTGGCTGCTGGCTAATGGACTTTCCGGAAGAGTATATCCGTTACAACATGTTACGGCCTTATTTTAAGTACTCATAATATATTGTTGGTTGTAATACTCTATAGAGCTTCAAAATTGCATCGCAGGACCCACGTTATGTTCCGAGAGAAAGTGTGACTTAAGGGCTTTGTACAGTGCAATGTGGCTTTCACGCCACGAAATCAGACACAGAAGTTGAGAACCCTTTTCACTGCACAGTTGTGAGGTTTTGTGTACTAATTAAAGACGTCCAATGCAATCTGGCTTGGTACAAGTTTTTAGTGGAGGTGAAAACTGCCACCAACGTGATCCTAAATGAACTGATCTGATAATTAAGAAGCGATTATATAATGACATTCTCAGAAGTTTCAAAATAAGGACAATAAGGACGTTTTTAGGGTCAGTAAGGACGTCCTTATTTTGACCCTTTTTTAGGCCCAAAATAAGGACTGTCCTTACTAAATAAGGACGGATGAGCACCCTGTCATTACTTTATGGTTTGTAATACCATGGTTGAGAATGTATAGTATCCTTAACCATGGTAATACTCTACTTTTTGTAGGTTTGTCTGTCATTTTAAACTAAAGGACTATGGAGTGTAAATTCTAAATAAATGACAGCTTGTAAATTCACAAAAACATGACTATTGGTTTTATTTACAGCCTCAAGTTATCATATAGCGGATGATTGGAAACCATGTAATTACCCACAGAAAAGCAAAATTTCTTATATTCGTATTGAAGAGGGTCAGTTTTAAGTAGTTTTACAATAAATGAAATAAATTATTCCACATTCCTTTTTGTGTACGACGTTAGCTTTAGGTTGAGTCATCCTCAGTTCCTTGAACGAACATTTAGTTTGAAACGAACTTTCTTGCTAGCAGAAAAGCCCACCAGATCAATTGCTATTTTATCATTACCTACATACTTACTTACTTACTGCAGACACTGCGTGTTCTGTTTCTTGCAAGAAATCTCAAGGTCATATGAAACTTATAGGCTCTTTAGAGAAGCTTCACGCAAGCAACAGATTTGAGCATAAAAAACATCTGTTTCTACCAAACTTCAATTTTTGACATTTTCACACAATCTCTTAATATTTTTATAATTGCAATTTTAAACTGACAGTATGTGGAACTGCTTCAGAAAGCACAGGACTAAAAAACGGTAACATACCTTCAAAATAACATAAATACTAAACCTGATATAATGTATATCTTAAATATGAATAAACGTTTTAGAGACAAACTAAAGATTACCAGGCAAAGCATTAAATGTGATCAGGAAGCATTGCTACATCATCTTCCGGAAGAGGTTATAAAACTAAGGTTTTTTTATCAAGTCTAGAGGTTTTTTTTTTTGTTTCATTAATATTACCTTTATAATGTTCTTCAGATATGGGTTCAAGTTCTACAGAAACTGGACAATGTTGGAAGGCTGAATGCAATTCATGCATCTCCATACTTCCGGCAACTCCTTGAACCACTTAGGACTACATTTTTGTTCTCATCTGTTTGGAATATCCTCGCGTTCAAATTGGAGTGTCTGTTGGCTAATAAATCAACAGAAGAAGCAAAATTATTGAAGTC
>JAAXOA010001281.1:0-16648 GCA_036561885.1 Salina celebensis
GCTTTTTTTAAAGAGTATGTCAGTCGAAAATGTCGCTACTCTCGCTGAAGGCTGACTGGCTGAAAAGGAGCTTTACAAAAATGAATGTCGTAATGTATATTTTATTCGCAGGGCTGGCATTTATGATGATTTTTATACATCGCTGTTTTTTACAGAGACATAACCACTGCCTCTTACCGATTTTCGCTTGGCTCAAAGACGACAACAGGAATGCCACATAAAACAGTTGGGTGCTTGCAAAAGGTGCGATCTGATTTTTTATTTTTGCAGTGTTGGGGATTTTGAGCGTTTCTATCAGTAAAACAAAAATAGCAGGAGTTAAATGTGTGAAAAAAGTAAATTCTTCTACGGTAATAAATTCGTGCAAACTATGACCATTTGGATGCGCGTGGCTATATAAAACAACCCTGTTTGGGCTGACGTATGTTGGCATCATCATTCACCTGACGAAAAAAATGGTTGGCAGAATATTAGTTACTATGCCAAAAAGAGTGTGAAGGAAAACTTTCATCAAATTCTTTTTGTACCAATTTCGAAACAAATAGGAACAAACAAGGAAAAGTTCCGATATTTTTTCTGATATTAGTTTCAGTTACTCTGATTAGCGTAAGAGAAAAGTGGTCTTTCTTTTCCCCAAGAGCATGTGTATGTTTTCGCTTTACTGGTGACTGGTTGAACAGAAGCGTAATTTATGATTAATTATCCCATAATTTTATTTATTGTCCGTTCAGCTGTCGCACGTGAGGATTTCATGGTTCCACACTTCCCGTGAGTGCACACAAAATGTGTTATATCCAAGTTACCACACACTTGTGTCAGAAGTGTTGTTTTCCTTTTTGAGCTTCAAGTCCAGCTTCTACGAGACAAAAGAAAAGTTTGTCTCTAGATCTTTTTTCAATGGAGAACTTTCGTTGTTGATCATGATAGAAATCCTACAGAGGGATGAAGAAGTGTGTTTAAAGGGGAAAGCTGGCAGTATTTGAAAATAATACCATATATTTTTTACGATTTATAATTTACAAAATTTAATGCAACACAACGAATCTGATGCTTTTAAAAATTAATGAAGTGCAAGCACAAATTAGCAAAGTAATGGATGCCCTCGTAGATCTCTCTGTAATTGTAAGGTAACAATCTTCACGAACTGTACGGGTATCGTGGTAGGACAGACATTGAGAACGATTGTGTAAAGTGGAAAACTAATCTTTCAAGTTTATCGAAGAGTCTCTTCCAGACTCTGGAGTAGGGCCGATGTTATAATACACTGTAACCATGTTACTTCATTCGGGGTTTCTAGTAGAAACCTCTATGTTTGAAGCATCTTATTAATTTGACACCCACTGTTATCCCAATGTCTAATTAGTTGCCTGAGAGAAACTGGCAGTATGTCTCATTTGGTCAATCGCTGATTACTATTGTATGAATTATCACTATTGACAATTGTCAGCCCCCATTGCTCCATCTCGCAAAGGAAAAATAAATGACTAATTTACCAGTTTTTGGCGCATCTAAGACGAAAAACCTATTAAGAACCCATAGATTCTTTATTAAATCGTCGGTGTGGTCTGTTCGTCCGTCTCTTCCCCTGATATCTCCTAAACGTTTTATCGAATTTCACTGTTTGCGCACACGTTCTTTGGGTAGGGGTAGGGGACTATAAAAAGTGTCAATCTCAGGAGCATAGGTCTAATCGTTCATTAGTTAACTCCACAATTTATTATACTTCATCTACAAGTTAACAACAATTCTTGTTAAATAGCTATAACGTGTTTATCGATAAAGCTTTGAGAACTGATCAACTTAGTGTCGTACGTCTTTTTGTGCAATATCCGTAGATCCTTTTGGAAATCGTGCCTGAGCGTTTTATTTATTAACTGAGCAAGGTTAATATTGTAGATAGATGGTAATTATAAACCTACATTTTTTTTCAGTTTGGTAAGTTTTTCTGCTGTGGCTCAAGATTTAAGCGATAAAACCATGTTATAATAGACGCTACTTTTGCTCGAAATGCAAAGGGGACAGAAGGCTAAGCGACAGAGTAAGCGATTTAATTAAATCTACAGCACGCCTGGGATTTTTTTCTAGTTTTATCGATAGTGCTTCTTTGATAAAATCACCTATTGATTTGGTTTCATCTCGTGTAGTTTTTTTTCTTCTTCTCCTTTTGCCCATGTTTGGGAAGCTTTTTATCTTTTCGTTTAAGGAGTACATTTCTTTCTAAATTAGACGCAATAAGTGTTAAAGGTTAGCGTCGACTCAACTGAGACAAGATCGAGGAATCTCATTTTGCATTTTCATGCGTGGGCTCATTGAGTAAAACCTGAGGAACATGTTGACTGGCAGTTAATAAAATGATAGCTCTAGCATACGCAGTCACCCATTTTAATTCCATAAACGATAGTGTAACATCGTTAGGTATTTAGCGTTGCAATAAATGCTCTTTTTTTGCTTTAGAGGGCTGCCAAATGATATCATCTTTCTCTCTTTTTTTGGATTATAATGCACTTTGACTTATATGATGTGCTAGACTTAACCCACTTTTTGCAGTTTTAAAATAGTCTAAATGTAACACGACACCAACGGGTAAAAGAGAAGACTCCAATAATGCACTCTTGAAAACTGGTGCACTTTTGCAAGACCGTGTTACAGTTTGCAAAAGCTAAAAACATTGTCCGTACGGAATTGATATAGCTTCATGAAATAACAAAGTTACTTGTAAAATTACAAATGGGAGTTGGGACTACTTTTTCACAATAGATTGGTTGACCTTAGTGGTTCCAGAGCAACTGAAGCATCCCCAACTACTCTTGGCAGTATGAGTATGACTGGAAGTAACTCATCAGTTTCAATTAATAATGAGCCTAAGTGCTGCAATAATATTACAGAGGAATGAAAGTGGTACATATCGTATGGCACATTAACACCATAATAGAGCGTTGGTTGACCCATGTTTTATGCTTTTATGTATCAAAATTGCATCAATTTTAAATTATGTCCTGTTTGAAGACATTCCGTTCATTTCATTGCATTTCGGAATAAAATCATGTAGTATTAAAATGGTAGGGGAGAGTTGAGAAACTCTCAGTATATCGTGTGTAATTATGGTAATTAAATATTGTATGATGGACACACTTAGCTTCTTCCCGAATGGTTCACCAACCGAATCCAGAAGGAACAACAATTTCGGGTAGTGAAGTTGGAACAATGGAGGAAATATTCATAGTTTTCATTGTATTGAAATTCCATTAATTCTAACTTAATTCGTTATCTTAGTTAATACACACGCTGCATGGGTGCACAACATCCATTAATGCAAATGAGAATGCAATTGTTTAATGGATGTATCGGATCCAGTAACTATGAATTTTCGTGTGTACACAATGAAGCAGCAGTTGAACTGTTTGAGTATGTTTCTCTTTCATACAACATGCAGCCAATCTTACATAATTTATAGCGTTTACTCAATTTGGCTTTTGTTTAAAGCAAATGCATATAAAGTAGTGCAATCCGAGAGATTGGGTTATAGCATACACTTTAAGTGAGGTTTAAACCATCGTTTTTGTAGCAAGACTGATGTACGTCGTTAAATTCATTTTTTAAATTGAAAATTACAATAATCTCATAAATGTGTAACAGTTTTCGTTAGCACATATAGGTTGTTAGCAATTTGAGTTCTTGCCAAAATCTAACAGTTTAAATGCCACCGTTTACAATTTGAAATAATATTTAAAGGCGCATAGATTAACTTTGGGAATCGAAAAAAATTGACGTGTGTACCATTGCCGAGTCAGGACTGAAGTTCATTCTTGCAGAACAGAGTTCCAAACTTGAAAGTCACAACTGCACCCTATGATCATTGGAAAAACCTTTTTTCCCAATAAACTATCATGAGTACAAGGTTAAGTAATACATTTTATCACAAGTGGAAGGATAGCAATCAAGTTTATTATTTGAGGTGGACGTCAAGACCAAGATGGCTTGAAATTGATGGCAGTCTCCAAATATGGATTGAACACCATAATCTTGCCACACGAGCAATAATTTTTAAGAGGTGCATGCACACCGTCAAGTGTCGCTTTGTAGTTTTCCAATGAGTAATATACCAAACCGCAGCTTTCCATCTCTCTTCTCCATAAGAGAATAATAGGTAGAAGTGTGCTTCTGATTGATACACAAACGAAATAATATCTTACTTAGATTTGCGTATTACTCACAGTTTCTATGTCTTTCATATTTCTTTCCTGACAAAATGGAACATTCAACATTTACATCGTAAAGTCTTAAGATAGTTGTGATAGCCAAAGAAATGTTTACACCACGGTGGAGTGACAAGACAAGATTTAGATGAGCCCTGAAAGTTTGAAAGCATTTTTGCTTGACAAACAACTTCTAGAAATCATAGCCCATTGCATGTCACTATTTCATTAAAGCATATCGATTGAATTTATTTTACAGCTTATCCTCTCTTTTACTCCTACAACAAAACAAAATTAGAGTCGGTGCTCCTCATTTGGTGGAGTACAAAGAATCATCAAGCACACCGGTTTTTGTCCGTCAACAGAAGAGTGAAACTGTTGAGTTGTCATCCCAGGACTAACCCCGTGGGAGAGTTGGTCTTGTTTGTTATATCATATCTAATGAAGGTGAACAATTATGGACTTTATAGCGTATTTGATTACAAAAAGCTTTCGTAGTAAGAAACTTTACTCACACTACCCCAGTTTCTTAATTGTGAAGCTTATAAACTGAACTACAGAGAATTGTAAAATATATATACATTTCTCTATATGATCGTCCTTTGAAGACTGTATAACATTTGATATTATTAATGTGTCAACGAAATGCAGTGTGATGCATAAACATAGTGTCAAGTGTATAGTACACGTAAAAAGTATGAAGTAACACAAATAAAAATATTTTGGTTTGGAAGCTGAAAAGTTTGTTCTACTAAGCTGAGGCTTTGTTATTCGTTGAACGGTTTTTTGACAGCAACAAAACGAAACACTTTATCTTAGGGTGAACAACGATCTGTACAAAATCCACAGATCGTAGTTTTGCAGCAAATACTTTTTGATCTGTCGACGAAATGGTATAGGTTAAATGTATAGATACACCCAAGTTGGAGTTTCAGAAATCGCATTAATCTTTTCTAACCGCTTGTCTCTGATTAATTAATTACGACTGTTTACAATCCAGAAATTCTTCTTATTTGTAAACAAACTTTACTACTTTACATAATCCGTAATAAAGCAGTATACTCATAGTGCATAGTCGGTTTGGCATAAATACAAATGAAGAAAAGTTCATTAGCAAAGGCCAGAGAATGAACTAAATGCAATGTCACATCATCCAACTGCAGTCCGCCACTGCCTTTTGTAATGGGGTGAAACTTTTTAGTTTTGTTTTTAGTGTGCCTTGCTAATAACAAAAACACAGTTGCCAGACTTGACACGGATTCCTTCTTGAGGCTTCAAGCAAGCTAATCGTTTCAATACCTATTCCATTCGGAGAGGCTACTTTGCTAAAGCGTTTGTTCAGTTGACAAATCAAGAATTCAGGACTTGTAAGTCCCAAAGGAGTATACCATTAACTGCCTTTTCTTTGGCCCAAGAACTATGCTACAGTAAAAACTGTTCTTTTTCCTTGTTATTATTATTATCATCATAGTAGGTGATCGAACTGTCAAAATGCCATTTCCAATGCTCCTGGTGATTGTAAAACCAGTAGCCGCTTTTTACTTTCAATTTATGTACTTGTTTACTTTGTCGAAGAATCCACATTAAAATTTGTAGCAACACTGTTCAGTACTTCAAAACGTGCTGGCATGCATATTTGTTAGTATAGGACAGGGATCAAAGACACGAGACAATGTTAAAGGCTCAGAGATAAAATGCAGGAACTAATACCTAGAGAAACCCAACATTATTTTGTGGCCCAGTTGAAATTTTATTAGCATTACTTTTCTCTAAATTATAAGGTAACATGGATTTTAGGATACTGAATGTCAAAACATAACTGCATGTCGGCTTAATGATTCGCAATGAGACACTCCTCTGCATGCTGTCTATCTCTGTCGCTTCAAACTTCAAAGCTTTTAACCCATGCACTTGCATGTAGCACGCTAGGATCAAAGTTAGTTCAACTGTTTGCATAAACTAACTAAACAAATTGGAAAAAAAATCTTGGAGACGGGTCCCAAGCGACTAGAATTCCCTACAAGTTTACTAATTTTGTAAGTATGTCACCCGGTGAAATTCGGTGTTTAATGTTTTCATACAACTCACACATCACTCTTCGTCATTATGCAAAACCGAGAACTTTGTAAGTTATTGCTAAACAAGCATCGAACAGTGTAAAGTAATGTCTTTAATGATTACACCGCTGAAAATAACGGCAATCCAATCCAATACTACATTCCGCTCGTCTACTTACGTATTTATCTTTTGGTAATGATGTTTACAAGCTGTTTATTAATTTTTTTTTGCGCCAAATCGGGGTCGTTTGAATGCAGATTCACCCAGAATTAGCCGTAATTTATATGAATTTTTTCCTCATTTTACCAGGGTATAAAATGATGATAAGAGGAAAGCAAACATACCAGTAAAAAGTTGTAAAAAGTCTGCTAAGAGTGGAAAGTAAACGGTTTCCTGGGTGTCTGAGAATTTGGAGCACTGAGATTTACATTACAAGAGAAGATGTTGTGGATCATTTACGAAGGAATATCACCCAATGGTGTTACTTATTGTCTGTAGAGTAAAATGTCCAGTGGATTTGTGCGGAAGTTTGTGAACTTGTCTTTCGACGGAAATGTGGGAAACGATTGCTGCTGCTGCCAAAATACGCTTCAAAGCAACAGTTTACTTGTGTTACTTTCACTGCAAATCAAATAGACCAGAAAAGCTCCCGTCTCAAGACGTGTACATTCTAGAAGAGCCAACCAGTAAGAAATGTCTAAGAAGCTAATGTCCTCCATGACTCGAGCATGACTTTACTTTAATCACTTAAAGTTAAAGCGATGTTTAATTAAATAGCATTATCATTCGGTTTAGCCCTACCACTTACCCACCTAAGAGCATCAACTTAAGGACCAATTTCATTGTAAGATTTAAAAAGTAAAGTTGTGCAGAGCCTCCATGCTTACCAACAAAAATTACTACGGGCGGACCATCTCAATTACTAGTATGGATATTGATGTTACGTAGTTGTTCAGAAGTTTTAGACCTAAATAACTTAAATTTCACTGTCTGGACACTAAAATATGGAACAGTTGTAAAGTTATGTAGCTGTTGCTCTTTGTGGAAATGTGTCTTCCACATGAAATTCAGAAAATTTACTCTTTATTGCCAATGTTCAATAAAACGTCGATGTGGTTACTGCAATCAGATGAATTTTAAGGGAACCAAATATAAGTACCACTGTACCGTAGTACTGTATTGTGCGAGAGAAGTTAAAAGATTGTTAAAAAACGACATCGATACAGGTCCAGGTACAAATTTCACCAACAAACACGAGACCTTTAAAAAACCGATAGTTCCGTTGTATGTAGTAGTAGCGTAGCGTGCGTATAGAGTCAATATAGGGCAAATCTCGAATTCCCTCATTCATGATGCCTATCACCTCATCATCCAGCCACATACACTTAAAACAAACATTATGTTTCTTTGCGCTTGACAGACCGACCGACAACCGAACAACTGAATTACCGACGAAATGTCCATATCGGCTCAAATTATTCCATTAAAAAAGGCCATTCTCACAGTGCAAGATATTATCATTGAGATTTATGCCAAAACTAAATTTAGGAGACCATCTCTTCAGCAGCGATAAGATATGATTATGAGACTTAACGAATGCAGAAGCAAAAAAAATAACACTTACTTGTAAAATAGAAATTGGCATATGAGCTTTAGTAATATCGTAACAAAATTAACCAACAGATCAGAATTACTTTATTTTATTCTTTTATCATAGTCATAATCCGTTATCATTTAATTTTGTCATCTTATTTGCAATTTAGTAAACACACTTGTCATGCATTGAAGAAGAATTTAGCTTCTTCACCGGATCGATTGGCTTAATTGATCCCGGATGTTCATTTTTTCGTTGGAGAAGGTGTGAAAAGTTGAGGGCAGCTCCTTTCTAAAACTTTCACATGCTCGTTTTGTTCATCATGATCAAGACTTCGTAAACATGCGACGATATCCAAAGCTTGAGAGTTGATCCCATTCCCAGATCTTTCCATAGCAGATGCGGTCCCTACCGAGCTGTTGCTTACTGATTTTCCGTTCACTTCAAGAAACGCTCCTACGTTTTTCTTGGACGACTTCAAATCTTTCTTTAAAGGTGACGAACTCAGGCCATTGTTTAACTCCGTCTGAGGTAATTGAGACCTAATCCGAGTGTTTTTGTGAAGTGTAGAGTTTGACGCGGGCTCCCCATTAGTGTCATTTCCAACCACACGTTTTGAAGAGTTCTGTGTAACAATCAATTATATTCAATTTAAGAAATGATTCCGAGAAGAATTATTCTATTGCATGTATTAACACGAATTTTTCTAGTACTATATGCAAATGTCTACAGTTACTTCATCGAAATCCGACATGGTCAAGCCTGTAAAAGTACCTCGTTGCTGGAAATTGTAAATCGGTTTTTAGTAACAGGTGCTAACGATTCCTGTCCATTTATTTCACCGGTGCTGCTTGTGTCTGCGGGGAAAAAATTAAAATGAACAATTTGAAATATGGTTACCATTGTAGTTGCATTAATATTTCTAATTACATACTGTAATTACCTTCCTCACACGTATTCCTAAGACTTTTTTTCCCTCTTTGGTTCTTATCAGGGATTCCCTCGACTGCGTAAGAAGAATCGACTGACCCAGGTTCCCCTTGTGATTTAGTGTACGGTATATCTTCAAGAGGAATGTTCACATTAGATACTGTTTTAAGTCTGCGCAACGAGTCTTGAGATCTTTGGATTCCAACTAAAATTCCTTCTGTGATTGATGATTTATCTTTTTCATTTGATGTTGTAGTATCAACTGATTGAGACTCAGCTTCCTGGATTTTATCTTTGTCATTCTTGGTCTTCTGATTCGTCGATGTTTTTTTACGAGACTTGCTTTTAACTTGACCTTTGCTCCAGTTGTTTCTACGTCTAGATTTCTTTCTCGGGGAACTTTTGCGAGGTTTTTTTACGACGGGCTCAGAGGCTACCTGAATGGGACTAACTACAGTTGTTGCAAAACCTTTGGATGATGACTTTCTTTTCACTTTAGGCCTACTCAGGATCCGTTTCGCTTGGCCTGGCTCTGTTATCACAACGTCCAAAAACATGTCCACCAGCTCAACACCGAGCGTTAGCCTACGCCAATCTGGAATAATGTCCGATGTTTTGGCGAATGCTTTCATTTGTTCATGAGTATGCGGGAAATAGTCCTTGCATGAGTCACTGATTTGCAGTTCACTTATATCAACTTTATCACCAATGTTGTTTCGGCCCATCACACTGTCAAACTGATCGGCAGGAATGCCCGTTCTTCTAGCCTTTTTACCTTTACACAGATCATTCTCGTTCTTAGATTTAGCTGAGTGGGTTTCATTTTTCGACGCAGTAATATTTAGTATTTCACCTGGGCTGTCGTGCTTTTTGGACAACTTGGTTGACTTGTTTGCCTTAGAACTTGAGGCTGATAAAAATGATTTCGAGTTACAATGAGAAGCTACATTCACAGCATTTTCGCCTTGTTTCATTGAATGCGATGATGAAGTTGGCTTCAGCTCAGACTTAATCTCAGTTTCAGGTTCAGCTTGCGGTTTGGGGTTTTTCTCTGTTCGAATTTCAACCTCTAGACACAATCCGCACGCCCAATTTGCGATAGTAGCTAACTTTCCACACTGTCGATGTATACCAGCGCTGCCACAAATACGGCACCTAGCTAGCAACCAATTCCTGTTCATCAAAAAGAATCGTAATTTCAATTCATGTTCTTTTTAAGGATACTCCAGTAATAACAAATATACCCTTTGTTTGCTCCGAATTCAGCACCCTTGGGACATTCGCAGGGATCAGCATCACAGCGATTATACTGTTGATACAAATCTTCATATGCGTTTGGCTCTCTCTCCCAATGCGGCATCTCTGTTAGGAAACAATTGGTTCATTCAAAAATTGAAAATAATGTTTAAAAGATTATGTTTCTTATGCGTACTGTTCGGGAACAAATATTCCTTGTAGCTTGGCACTGTCCGGAAATCCGTCTACCGAGTTGCACAAAGGGCATTTAAAGAAGTATCCAGCATTTAACGCAAGACCCTTTAAATTTACATACAATTGGTTAATGAAACACTGACCTTGAACATGGTAATGATAACTGTTTCCCGAGTCTTCTAACGACTAACTAAATACTAACCTGGAGGCAATTCTTATGAAAGAAGGATCCGTTGCAACACGATCCCACTATTGGTTTTTGCGGTGGTTCTACTAGCGTCATACATATTGTACATTGCCACTTGCTTGGAGGCGCCGGGACTGGGATCTTTTCAGAATGATTTTTGCAATGCACCCTGAACATTTTCCAATTGAAAAATGTGAATAATGTTAGCGATAATTCGCTTTACTAATGTCTTCAAAATGAATTAATTAACCACCTGAAATTCTCTAAGAACTCAAAGCTGGCCTCATTGGCAAGGCCACATGGGAAGTGAAAAGAAGTTTTACACCTTGTCGTGTTACATCCAATTGAAGCCCCACTAACTTGACAGTAGGAGCATTTCTAGAAATAATCACATTCAGTTTGAACCAAAAATAATCTCGTATACAATACCATTTTAATGGGTCAAAACTCACCAGCCTTTTCGCTCTGTTAACTTCTTTCTGAATATCTTCCGGAAGAAATCCCAAAATCCCTTCTCTATCATCCCCTTGTTGAGGCAATCCTGAAGAGAACAGCTAAAGGAATCACCAATAACAACATACTAATTAAGTTCAAATAGATCAACCAACTTCCAACATAACAACTTCAATTGCTTTAGTTACCAAACAAAAATAGTGCGTCGTGACATTATGCTCGGGTAAGTGGTACAAGGGTCCCAACTCTACTTCATTCACGGTCGGTTTTCTACAAAAGATACAGAAATATTCTCTGTTCTTTTCCTTCCAAATGGTTCTGATAGTTGTATTCGACTCTATCATGGGAAATCTGGAAATTGGTTCTGGGGGAGTTTCCTCTGTCACCGCCTCCACTTGAGATCTCACTGGAGAAGTTGACATGGTGATTTACTGTAAGCTTTCCCTTAATTCATATTTTCTTTTTTTTTAAATCCAGCAGACTTCGCTTGTCTACTGCGCGATAGATTTATTATCAGCTGAACAAAGATCTAGTTACACAGTCGTCATTATAGTAAAAATCGTAGTAAAAGTTTTTTCAATGAACTAAACACCTTCACATAACATGCAATAAAAATTTAAAAACACACAAACAATGAAGTTAACCGAATGTTGAAGTCAATGCATTCATGAGTACACTGTTCAAAACATCCAAACCGCTTGTATTCTGTTTACTCGTTATTCTGTATATAATATTCCTGTTTTCAAATATTTTGTTGCATTGCATTATCCATGTATCCAATCCAGTTGCGCCCTTCACAATCTTCTACTATGATCATTCTCAAACTGCCTCCAAATGCGTTCTCTGTTTTTTCTCTTTTTTCGGCTGCGAACAGGAACAACTAAAAAACCGCAAAAAGCTTTGTTCCTCATATCTTGATAAGATGCATACCCTATTTTACTTCCAACTTCAGCTCGACACCGTTTCCCAAAAATTGAGTAATAAAATGATTCTTGTAATTTTATGGTACGCTGTACAGAACTGTCACTTAATTAATATTTTGGGTTTAATACCTCCTAAGAAAAAATGGGATTTTTGAGTCGTATGTTGCAATTATGCCAATTCAAATCCTATGATGTATGAATGAATGAATCGTCTTTCTGTAAAACTATTATTTATTTATGTGTATATGATTTTAGCGACTATTGCAAAAGTTTCAATTATTCAATGGACTGCAGTAAGGATCTCTGGCATTTCCCCCGTTTTTTATCTCCCGCAAATTTGCACAAGGGTCCTTTGATACATTATCTTGAAGTGTGTTTCCTTGGATTTTCGTGAAATTGCATTTCCTCGACGTCCTCTCTGTATCGCATCCTTACGTATCACAGTTCCTCTAATCGGTTAATCGGTAACTAATTCTTTATACACTACGATTGGGAAAAGTTGAAATATCTCGATGGTTGGTATTCAAACTCCTCGTGATTAAGATGAAAAAAGGTTTAGTTTATTTTTCTATATCTTGTCATGGTCACAAGGTTTGTTTACATATTTCTGGTACATTTAATATAAATCTTTATAATATATATTTTTTTCTATCCGCTGTCCCCTACAAAAAATACTGTGACAATCTTTCGATTTAAAAAAATCCTGTTATTAAAAAAAGATTTAGTAAACTTTTTCTTCATAAATACCAATATTATTTAGATAAATATAAAAGTTCAGTTTCATATAATCTTCGTCCTATATGCATCAGTATTTTCAAAGCCAATCCGATTTCGTTTATATCAGATTTTAGTGCAGAAATCGACTGGAAAATCTAGCTTTAAGTAAAATGTTTTCAAAGCAGAACTTTTGGTTTCGTTTTGGAAATAAAAATACAGCTTTAGAGCTAGAACTTTGTTACTTGAAGCCACAATAATATTTTTTAGTATTATAACTGTTAGTCCCATACGTATCTTCAGTACACAGTACGATTTTCTTCTTTCATCACGGCAATTTGCATATTTCTTCTCGGATTTCATATATAAATGTAACTTCAGGTAAATACTCTTCTTCCTTTTTTTCTTAAATACCGACAATAAATGTTTCCAGTGCGCTGACTCTCGTGCAGTTCAGTTTTACATGAGCAAAACATTTTCCACTGTTGATAAACGTTTTATTTCCAAATACTTGGTCAGTTTCACCACTTTTCACATAGTCAGGAATATATATTTTTATTTAGTGGTTTTACATTAATTATTTCTAACAGAATAGTACAAATCACACTTAATGTTAGCTTAGCGCCCCCAACACTCGGATACTCTGTAGTAATACTTCTTAAGCTATTCTCAGGAGTAAGAATCTGGTCAAGTCGTTCAAGAGCGCAGTTACGTAATGGCTATCAAAAAGGTACAACGTTTTCCGTATCTGTTTCTGCATTCTTACAATTTTTAAAGTCAGCTCGTCAGTGATTATCGCAATTATTTCTTGATTTTTAAAGGTTAGTAGTAGTGTTTATACATAGCTTGTCGTACAACTAATTATCGTAGATTTTTTTACTGTTTTCGTGTAAACAGTAAAAGCCTTAGTTTTTTATAGAAGACATTTTGTTGATTTGTTTTATTAAATCAAATAGTGTTTGTTTCACACTTGCGAATATTATTTTTTGCATAGAAAAAAATTATACTGGCAATGCATGGAGAGCACAAAGTGTATTTAATTAAGTTATCTCTTCAAGTTCACAGCAGTTTTGTTGTTAAAATTTGGTACTGTTTTTGTGTCTAAATAATCCTAATAGGTTGCGCTCTACTGTCCGGAAAAACTTATGTTACGATTGTTTGTCAAAGTCAGGTTTAGTAAGTCATCTTTTAAAACTCATTTTACATGAAAAGTAATAAACATTCTCTTTTATAATTGTAATTGACTCATGTACTGCTCTCAGCAGTTGTATGAAAAAGTTTAACTTGTGTACAGAAGATGTGCTAAACATGTTCGAAAGACCCATACAAACATAATAGCAAAAAGAAAAACCCCTAATATCAAACAATATTCCTTAACAAGTACATGATGATAAAACTAGTGCATCAATAATAATAATAATCATAATCCAGTTATATTCTACATTTTAAAGGCGTTCTTCTAGCTCACGAGAGGTCTAACATGACATCTNCCCCTAATATCAAACAATATTCCTTAACAAGTACATGATGATAAAACTAGTGCATCAATAATAATAATAATCATAATCCAGTTATATTCTACATTTTAAAGGCGTTCTTCTAGCTCACGAGAGGTCTAACATGACATCTGTCAGTTTGCATACACTCGGTATGACTGGAGAGACAGTTGATCAACAGGTTCAAATAATTTTTTTCATTTTATATTTGAGATCGACCAGAGTTGGTATAGATTCAAATTCTTCACTTTAACCTACAATATCTTACAGGCTACAAAAAAGTACTTTTAACACGGGTTATGTATTATAATTAACAAATCAACAAATCAAAAAACAAAAACAAAATATTTGAAAGCAAGACGGGTGCACAGCTAATTGGTGGCTGCATTCACAACCATCGCAGGAAAATCCTTTGGGGAGGTACTCGGCTGAAACTGACAGTCTTTGGAAAGCACAGTAGGTGCTGTTAATGCGTCATTGGATGATGCACAGCTAATTGGTTGCTGCATTCACAACCATCGCAGGAAAATCCTTTGGGGAGGTACTCGGCTGAAACTGACAGTCTTTGGAAAGCACAGTAGGTGCTGTTAATGCGTCATTGGATGAAACTGGATGTACTTCAGACTTTTCATTTTTTTGTAACAGGAGAACAGAAGATGCGTCCTTGACGGCATGATAAACGATGTTCTTGATTTGGAGTTTGTCCTCGTGATTGGTATGTGCTCTGCTCACCACTCGCATCTCGTCTTCGCAAAGGTACAAACTTTGACTGATATTCTCGGGCGACACGAAGTCTTCAGAGACTTTAATACAATTCTGGAGATTGCGAACCTGGAAGTTTTAGAAATGTTTAGTAAAAAAATTGCATACAGGATGGCTGCTTCATTGGTGGATTCATCACTTACTTGATGTGGAGCACCCGCGGGAACAAAAATAGCGTCTCCCTCACATTGAAGTATTGCATAGCCTTCTACATCATACTCAGTTTTTAATCTCAAGCGTAGTTTTTTATCCAAGTACCAACTTTGTTCGAAAATTGCATCATGGTCGTGGTTGACTTTGTTGCCTCTCTCGCTTGCAATCTATATTGTAACGTAACGATAATGTTTAATACCAGTTTGACCCTATAGCTGATAGCTATGAGTTTTATTTGCAACTTTAGACATTTTTGATTGTATACAATTACGAAACAATTGACCAATAAATCAAATTAAATTAAAATTGATGGCATACCTTATTCAATAAGTCCCTTATTTTGTCTGCGTCCTTTGCGCTGTATACATGCCAAAGGGCACCAGGTACTTCTTTATCTTCGACAACACGATTCACCGTAGCGGAATCACAGTCTGAATTCTTCGATTGCATCCATTACACCTATACGAGCAGAAAAAAATCCATCATTTCCTACTTGTGCCACCTCATTTGATTTTTTTAAACTTCGATATCCATCCATAGAGAAAGATTTTTGTTACCTTTGTCGTGCTCTATTCTGTCGGCGTCAATAGGAATCTCACAATGTACGAGGACATTTATTCTGTCTGCTGCATCTAAATGTAAATTGGTTGTGCCCTTGTCTAAAGAGGACCCCGCACCATACGCGATATACATTTTCGGTCCCAAATCAGGTTTCATAAACTCAGTTGGGAGCCTGGACGCTAAGTTAAGGTTTCCTTCACGAAGAGTGTAATCAGGTAGTGGAAGAGCAGCCAATCAGATCTTGGAATCTTGCCGGTAGAGTTTGTGCAAAGTCATCAGTCGGCGGCCAATCTTTCACTTTCAGAGCTAACAGTTCTCCATTGTCGTCTCGCATTCGTTTGCTATTGGAACTGAATCCTTCCCAAAACTTTTTCATAAGTTGATTAGGCAACGTTTCTCCACTCGCACAGTTGATTAAGTCGTGCTTGTATTCACCGAAGTCTTTAGAAAATGATTCTGGCGTCCACAAAGACTTATCAAGTTTCTCTCCAACGTGAGATACCAGTACAGGTAGGCCTCTCTTAAACAGTTCGTGAAAGACACTGATATTCTGCAAACTAAAGGGCTCTAGCAGTCTGACCAATTTCCCATTACAGAACCAAGAATGTTTCACATTTTTACAGAGTTCAGCACCATCAGAGGTTGTAAGAGACTTGAAGGGTATTACTTGTCTACTCAAAAGCAGATCACATTTGTTTTCACGTTTGAAATTCTTTAGTTCTATGATTGACTTCGTTCCGCTCTCCACTTTACTAATTCCGTTGGCTCCATTCGCTAAGCTGTCGCTACTTGTTGTGGCAGGTATAGAACTGATCTTGCTGTCTGACGTTGTTGGTGTTCCTCCAGCCTAAAACAGTAATTTAGAATGATATAAAATTTTACACATCTATTCAGCTTACGAACTTGAATTTAGAGTAAAAAAACCCAACCTCATCCGATGTTTCCGACTTCAGATCTACCGTTGGTTCTTTGGAACTCGTTGCTTCCAGTGATTCCTGTGAAGGGATATCGCATTAGTTTAAAATATTTTTCTTGCAGCTAAGAGTCACAAGTAGATTAACTTACCTTTTCTTTCCCTTCAGGTTCTTTGCCCTCAACTGCTTTTATCGCCCCTGGACCACTTGAATTGCAACTGCATGACTGAGTTATTCTCCAACTTTCGCAGAGACTGTGTACACTTTTATTCAGTT
>JAAXOA010001282.1:0-16648 GCA_036561885.1 Salina celebensis
GGTCGCCGTCAGTGTAAAACTTAAGGTCGCAATGTTCACAGGAGTAGCTGGGAGTTTCATTGTGTCTATCCAGATGACATTTGAAGTAAACTTGGTTCCGAAAAGTTTTAGTGCAGCCAGGAACTGAGCACTTCAAGCCAATATGGATTCCCTCGTAGTGATAAGTGATTTTGTATCGTCTGGAGTGCGAGAAGGGACAGGATGGGCAAGTAAATTTCTTGGTGACAGGATCCTTTTTCAGGTTTGCAAGAGGCAAAGCGGCAGGGGAAGGTTCCTTGGCGACAGGGACAGATGATCCTTGGGGAATTTTAGCTCGCTCTGGTGACAGACCTGCAGGTTCGGAGGCTGTGGTCCCTACTTGTTCTTCTTTTCCATGAGGCCTCGAAGAGTTTCCTGATTCCCTTGGAGGTGATTGTGTGGAGGAAGTGACGCTGGAGGAATCGCTTAAATCCCCATCAGAAAAGTTCTCGTCAAATGGCTGATAATCGGGATCCTCATCTGCTTCAGTATCTTCTAAAGAAATTAAAACAAATGGTTAAGTTTATCCAAATGAATTAACAAGTTAACTAAACAAATTAAAAATTTAATCAACGAACCGGCTTCAATTTTTACTGGAGGTCTATTTCTCGTAATTTTCGGTTTTAAAGCCTTTGGCACAGGTTTCGTCTTCTCTTTCTTCTGTCGCGGGTGAACTTTAGCTTTGTGGGAAGTCAAACTACTCCCGGAGGAAAAGCCATTCCCACAAATGTCACAAATGAAATTCCTATTCTCGAGACCCCCTTCGTGGACAGCTTGCCGGTGGCGCCTGCGGTCGCTGTCAATGTAAAATTTAAGGTCACAGCGGTCACAGGAGTAGCTGGGAGTTCCATTGTGTCTGTCCATGTGACATTTGAAGTAAATTTGGTTCCGGAAAGTTTTAGTGCAGCCAGGAACTAAGCACTTCAAGCCAATGTGGATTCCCTCGTAGTGATAAGTGATTTGGTATCGTCTGGAGTTGGAGTACGGACAAGATGGACAAGTAAATTTCTTGGTGACAGGATCCTTTTTCAGGTCTGCAAGCAGTGAAGCTGCAAGAGAAGGTACCTTGGCAACATGTACAGGTGATCGTTGAGGGTTTTTGGGTGTGAGCCGCGGCGAATCTCGCTCTGGTGACAGACCTGCAGGTTCAGAGGTTGTGGTCCCTACTAGTTCTTCTTTTCCATGAGGTTTCGAAGAGTTCCTTCGTTTCCTTGGAGGTGGTTGTGTGGAGGAAGTGACGCTGGAGGAATCGCTTAAATCCCCATTTGAAAAGTTCTCGTCAAATGGCTGATAATCGGGGGGATCAGCATCTGCTTCAGGATCATCTATGAAACGAAAACAAATGGTTAAGGTAGTATCAAGATTAATTAACAAGTTAACAAAACAAAATTAAAAATTAATCAACTAACCGGCTTCAATTTTTACTTCGTAATTCTCTTCAGGTTCTTCAGGAGGGAGTTCCTCGTCGTCTTCGTCCCCTCCACATTTAACTACCTCTGAACCGGGACAAATGTTTTCATCTTCGTTTTCGTGGTAATCCTTGAATTTTCCGACAAGCTCCAGTCTACCAGCTTCAAATTTTTGTTGTATCTCAGTCAACTGTTGGTAGACTATAAAGCACTGCGAAATTTGATGAGCACAGGGTTGACATGGGGCCCACCATTTTGGTAACTCAAGTTCACTTAATAGATCTTCTTTTAAAGTTTCTTTCCTAATTTTGAAAACTGTTCGGATAGCGAATTTAGCCAATTTGATATCCTCACCGGTGCTCTGACGTTGACCAAGGGAATCATTGCAACAAACAAAACACTTTGCCATTTTGGGAGTCATTAAACCCCGACACTTCTACTTCTACTTATAGTTTTACTGTCTTAAAAATTCAGAACATCACAACTTAAAAACTAAAATCTTGATAAAAAACACGCAACTTGGAATCAGATGCTCACCGCGCAGTGTGTCAGTAACGTATCCGAGGAGCGGAGCTCTTAATTGTTGTTTCTACTGTCTAGAAGAATCAAATTATCACAACTTGAAGACACCACGACAATTTTAATTCTTTATGATATGATATGATATTGGCTGTCAAAAAGCAGAGAAAAGAGAACAAATCCACGCGACTTGAAAACAAAAACCTCTCCATGCAGCTGGCATCAGCTGCTCAATGGGTTAGTAAAAAGGGAAAGGGAGCGGATAACTTGACAAACCTATGTCAACACTGCCGCCAGCCTCCCTCCTCAGCAAAAAAACAAGTGAACATGAGGTGCTTTGCATTTTCCTGTACAGACAGGTAAATCCCGAAGTAGCCAAGATCGTCAACATAAAATCCATACTTTTTGAAAACTCATACAAAAAATTATTCCCTTTTTCACCTGCTCTGGTTCAACTGTCGCTGCTCACTATCGGCTGTGTTGCACTATAGGTACAAATTCGCCTACCGCAACATGCTTAAATACACCAAGCCAAACATCATCTTAGTGAACCAACTTTAACTCAGATGATGAAAACCAGCCAAGGTTCATTTCACCATCAGATTTACAGGCGATGGCTGCAAAAGAAAAATATATATTCTGTACCAAATAAAACATTTCAACGTTGTAGATAAGCCATTGTAGTTAACTCTACATTTCAGTTTCAGTTATCATTAAAAAAGAAAAAAAAAACCTATAGCCCCCCATGCTCCCCCAGCGGGATGACATTTGGGGGAGGTGTTTTCATTGAAAATTAACTAGTCTTTGGTACGTTTCGTTTTCCATAAAAAAACTTGGACTTTTTTTTTGTATTTTCGAGCACCTGCAGGTACCTGTGGAAGGCATTGCAGGACAGGGCCCATATTCAATAGGGTTCTTAATCATAGTCCAGTCCCCTAAGACTATATTCCAAATTTGAAAGTTTAGTTTTTACTCTAACGGAAGTTCGAGCGCTAACTTAGGGCGCTTTTTACTGCTTAACAGGCTGTTTTTACTCCTTAGAGTCTCAACAGCCATATTAACAATGGCTAATAACTTTGAGTGAAAGTGGAAAAGCTATCTTGCTTCCAAATCGTGCATACCACGACCACGCTTCAAAATCTATATTATTACATTTATATAGCCGACTACAAAGCACACAAAGAACGTGAGCATGGCTGGGATCATCTGTTTTTTTGTTTTGTTTGGCAAAACCTTCCCATTACTTTTACTTTTCCCCTTTCACTTTCCAAACCAAAACCACGTTACCTATTTACGAAATATTTCTGTATGGGCAAACGATTTGTGTATTCACATATTTAGTGGTAATTTCATAGTATTTCAGTTAATCAAAACCATCCAGCAATGGCCGGCGTGGGAAAGATTCCAGGTGAAAGTGGCATACTAATTACCTGGTGAGTAAACTTTCATAACCTACTTGTTTCCATCCATGGTCAATTTATCTGCAAGATTTGCAAAAGAAAATAAAACTATTCCACGATAAAATGCAACTAAAGCCGGTCACTATAAATTCTCTACTTTCTCCTTTTGTTAGTGTGAGAGATAGTTTTAAAGTGACTTTCTCTTTTGTATTAGCACGTCACAAGGCAACTTTCCAGACGCATGTAGCCGCGTGCTAGGAGTACCAGAGGTAATAGTTCATTATAACGGTAAAGTTATAACATGACGTGGTTTATATCATTACAATCCAACATAAAAGGTTCTGATGCCAATACTTCGGTACGTGGTGATTGGCGAAGGAACCAAAGCCAAACATTCTAAGGATAGCTGGAGTGAGTCATCTCTGGAGAGAAGTTGTTTGCGAAATTCTTAAGTCCAGTGGCATTCCAGTTCACGAGTTTAAATGTGAGAAGAAACACGTGACTAACTGTGACGAATATGACAAAAATTACCCGAGGGGGTATGATAGGCCTGTTAGTCTCCAAAGCGTTAACAAAGATAATAGACTCGAACCCGGAGTAATCGAGTTGTTACGGGAGTTTTCGGAACGAGCCGTTAAACCGCCTGACTGGGACACGTATTCTGTACAGGACAATATACCACTGGGCTATATTCTGCCTGTCGGGCTCCACATATCAGACTTCAAGTTGCACCAATCTGATATACAACAATTTTTAAGCAAACATTCAGAAAGAATAGTTAAACTGAAGTTAATCATAATCCAAAGTGACTTGAAGCTGTTAAACATTTTGGAGACATTGGAACTGGACAACCTACACTCATTGGAGCTGGATTTTTCAAAGCGTAAACTAATCTGGCCAGAGGATATAATCAGAACTATTGAATCCGTGATGAAAGTCTCTCCCAAACTCAAAGACCTTAGTGTGCGCTGGGACCACCGTCCAGACCCTGAAACACATGTTTTGTCAACGAACTCGCTTCAACAACATCTAAAGTCTCAATTACAGTCGCGAGTAGCCACCGACACCCATGTTTGGCAAATGGAAAAGCTTCGTATTCACAATATATGCGGAGAGTGGAGTTTGGAGTTTGAGGTGATTCTAAAATTGGCTGCATCGACAATTCAAGAGCTGGATCTTCGGATGGGATACACGACAAGCAACAGTTTGATATTGCCACATAATTTGGTATTCCCAAACGTACGAACACTTCGATTGAAGTTTTGTTGGCTGTCTGTGAACATTCCCTTTCAATTTCCTAACCTCAAATTTGTTCACATTGATGAAGAAGGATGGTATCAGGTTACATTATTCGATCACTTATTCAGGGAGTCAATGCCAATTATTCTAAGTGTTCAGGAGTTAAACTACAAAGGATTTGATCTTTCCCCGGCACAATGCTGCAGAGTATTTACAGGTCTGCCAAACTGTACCAAATTAGTGATAGAATGGTACAATCCTGACTGCGCAAACAAATGTATTCGTCAAATCACTCGCAGCATGACGCAGCTAACAATTTTGGAAGTTTACTTGCGTAAATACGATTCAGTGGATAACTTGAAATTGAGGGATCATATTAACGACTGGACATTTGCTGATAACGACTGGACAACACCTGATGCCCCCAGTGAGTACCGTAGTATTGTACACATTTCTAGTGAAAAATTTATTATCTAATAGTAACTTGTGTTGATTTAGAGCTGGAACGAATTAGGATTTATACATATTTTCCAGAGGCTTTGCCTCCGACTATTTTAAGGAATGTCCCCATCCGTATGCCGTCTTTGATGTCACTGGAAATTTTTCAAGAATTTTGGTGTGAAGATGGAAAAGGTTCCTATTACCAAACATACGAAGAGTTCAAACGCAAGTCTTTGTATAGTGAATGAATAAGCTCGATACTATTTACAGAGGTTCGCCGTTTGTAACAAATATTTCCCCAGAGTAATTTTCCTGCTTTTTGTACTCTATTTCTATTTGAAGCGGTGCCTAAGTCAAGCGAAATTCATAAGTTTGTTATGTGACCGGGATATGGACAAAATAAAACTTATTAAAAACTTATAACGTCATTTTAAATAAAATGCTGAAGCACGATTCCCATAAGTAGCGAAAGATAAAGTGTAGAAAGTCTGCAAAACATTAAACTTCACGAAGTTTCAAAATGATCAGCTTCAAAAGTTTTATCGAAATGACGAATAAAAAAAAATTAGTCTTTTAACAAACTATTAAAGTAAATTGGCCATTATCGCGTCAAGATAACAAATTTAAGCATAGGTTAAGTAAGCAAAAATGATCAGCTTAAAAAGCTGCATCGAAAACACTAATAAAAAAAATTCGTCATTTAACGAACAAATAAAGTCAATTGGCCATTAACTCGTGAACAGTTCAGCACATAGAACTGAAATTGACACCACTTCGTTCCCGAGATCCATGGAGCTTGTGTGCAAAAAATTAGGTTGATCCGATAAAGCGTTCAAGAGATATCGTGGTCTCAGACACACGGACGGACAGACAACCTCGACGTTCTTATAAAGTAGCTTTCGCTACTTAATAATGCATGTTTGAAAAAACATACGTAAATGGCAAATGGTTTGAAGATTAAACTTGTTTGTCAGTCCGAATCGTCCAAAGAGCACATCAACATTATTATATTATACTTATTTTCGTTATTGACTTATTCAATCTTCATGAAACAAGAAAGATCAGTATTAGTCTTTTTGCCAACTAGTGAGCTTTAAATTGAGCTTTTCCAACTAAACACCGAACAGGTCAGACTCCGAAAACAGAGAAGATACTGATAAAACGAAACACTGGCATTGTCAAAAAAATATTATTACTATTATGACTTTACATTGTTGCATTCGTTCAACTGCTTTATTAGGAAATAATAGCATTGACTTCTATTAGTATAAAGCGTTCTCTAATATTATCGGGAAACTGTTAAACCAGAGACAAGTTATGTAGATCTGGTAGGTAATACTGCTGCTATTGAAGGTAGTCATGTCTTTGTCATTTGGGTTACGTAGTTAGAAATCTGAGTAAAAATTGATTTTGTGAATTACTTTTATATGCTTATACTAAGAATATTGGATACAATTCTAATAATGTTCGCGTGAAAAACAATTGTGTACTTGGATTTAGATGCATTTTATTTACGAGGCATACTTTTGCAACCAATAGAAATCAAGTTGGCATCAAAGGTATGCATATCTAGGACGGTGAAATACTTGGATAATTCAGTAATTACGGCATAATTAAGTTATTTTCATAAATTGTTAACGTTACGGTTATACGGCAAATAGACTCACATTTATGTAATGGATAACGCCTCAAACGCAGTTACTCATTTTGAAATGTATAATATTGGATTAGCCGAAAGTATTTAATATCGGTTTTGGCTGCTTGGTTTGTCACGGTGAAACTGGCGTTATGTTGCTATTAAAATCAGATACATTTCTTATGTACTGACCCCAATATCAACAAAACAATTCCTTACTCATGCTGTGTTGCTATCAAAAAACGGTTTGCCATTTCGTAGCAAAATTTAGATAATCTTAGGCTTTTCATTAATTCATCAAATGGTAAATACCATTCATTATGTTACAATGTTATCATCTAAATTTGTTACCTGAAATACCTGTTGCCTTACTTGGTACCTGGACCTGTTAAATTAATTGAAATATATATAATGAAAAAAAGAATGTTAAAATTTTGTAACGCTTTACTTGAAAAAACCGTTGCAACTACTGAACTGGTGCCAGGAAACCAAAAAGTTGTAAACATTAGATAAACACAACAAATGCTAGGAATTCATGTGGTTAAATCGATTTTTGCGGTGAATTGGTGACAATATTAAGTGGTAACTTCATGCAGAGAGTGTTTGCGTGTTTTACAGTTTTAGCCCCATATTTATGAACCGTTTTAATTAATATTTAAGTACAATTCCCACTTCCAAGCGTTAAATATTCTTGAAGTGACAATGCATATTTTGCCGGAAACCACAAAAAACATGTTTAATAAAAACTTGTATAGAACTATAGCAGGAATTATTCCTTAACAAGGATTCGCTACAACTTAAACTCGGGTTCGTTTCATAAACTTTTAGTGTCAAGAACTTTCTGAAAAACATCATTAAGATAAATTTGTAAAGAAATCTCAATAGATTTTGTTTTGAAGAATATCGTAATGAAATTCTTCTGTTTTCAACGGGAAGCTACAGTTATATTTATAATTTCCATTGCTCGTCAGGAGATCGTAAGATCACAGCCAAATGAATGGACCGCAAATGTGCCAATAAAGAATCCTAATGGCGAAGTAATTTGACGACATATTAAAAACGACTGCATCACGCAAAGTTTTCTTTCAGTTTAATCTTCATTTGTATTGAACAGATCCAGAACACACCATGGAAACCCCCGATAATTCAACTAGAGGCAACGGATGGTAGAATTGGATTAAACAAAACTCTGCGTAAACACGGCTCGCAGTTCAACCAATCTTTTGGATTCGTCTTCAGGAAGTTCCTCATGCCACTTAACTCTCTGCAGTTCCAAGGTACTTTTTAAACGTTATTATAGCCCGTCATGGGAAAGTTTGAAAGATGGGTTCGAATATTTTAGGAACATTTTATACAATATACAGCAGTCATGGCACGTTAACCCACTACTGACTTCCTAAACCTGTAAAACCCTGGGTTTTACACTTGGTGCGTACGGGTTTCATTGAGAAGTGGGTTGTATTTAGTTTTACACTCTGTGAGGCTAGACATGATGAAAACAACCCCAAACTGCTTCAATTGCAATAAAATATAGCGATTATGGACATATTTCATTACATATTTTTTAGCTGCTTAAATCCAAAAATGATTATTCAAATAGTGCAGCTTAACATAGGGATAATTAAAGGCCCATTATTGCCCTAATTAACCCAAAGAAAACCGTTACTCACCCACGCATACAAACATGGGTTTTGCCATGACCGATATAGAGTCTGTAGACAATACTCTGGAACTGGAACTGAGATTTCGTAAATGAAGTTAGATAATGCCTCCTGTCAGAGCCTTCATGATTAGAACTCCATTTGTCTGATACGGCAATAATATAATAAACTTTTTCAAGCAAATTCATAAAACAACGCCTTTACTGGGTGTAAGAAAACCGAAAATTGTGCACAGTTCGTTAGAGATGTACTACTGCGGTCTTAGCTGTAAAAACTGGCGGCCGCCGAAAGCTAGATTTAGCGCACCGCCGTACCGGTACATACGCATAAGATAGCCGTGCGATTTCGCATTCCCGGCGTGCGCCAATTTCAGCGCCCTATGAAAACGGTAGTAGCTCCCTGCTAATAATAGCGTAACCGTCTGGCTTGTTTGGTTTGAATAAAGAAGGCTGTGCAATTATTTAATTAGGATGAAACCGAAATGTGACATTCGATTTCTGAATTTTGTGTTCCATTGTTTAGACAAGAGTAATGTACAGCTACTTTACGACATCACGACCACTCTATACACGGCAAATCAATTGGAAGCGGGAAAAACAGGCAGACATTTTCAACTGTGCGTCTCGCTCGAACCTTCACAGAATAAGTCAGACTACGAAGCCAATCTGGAACTTATTAGTCATGTTGCAAAATCCAATCCAGGAGTAATATCCCTTGTATTGCTCGACTTCGACTTCTCCTCTTTTCAAGTAGGTTCTTTGGACGGATTTCCCATTGAGATCCTGTGGATAAAATGCTTGGAGATCTTTCAGCACACCCGTGTACTCTGCGGTTTTGTTTTCGATGCACGATTGTGCCCACAAAACATGTCCTTCTTTTACTTTATCCGCATAGCTCAAGGAATGCCAATATTTTTCAACGCTAAATGGTTTACTTCTTTAGAAAAAAGGGAAATGAGCTATTGGAAGTTATTATTTCAGTGTAACAAAGTCATGTCCCGATCTGGCTTAAGGATACATGGTTTAATAGAAAACTTGGCTGTTGAATTGAACCAAACTAACTTTAATATACAAACGATGTATTACAAACAGCTGGATAATATTCCCCTTCAATCTGTGTACTCTTTAAAACATCCTGAAGAGAGCCTCAATAGTACTTATTCAAATGGGAACATGACGCCTTACTCCAATGTCTCTCCCCTGATGTCAAGCTCTGCAATCTTGTCAATCTCCTTGAAGTCTTTGGTGTCATTGCTTTCCCTGCAAACATCGCTTAACGCTAGCATCCCGAGAGATCAACGGTTTTTTGAACACTTTTCTAGATTTCTGGTTGAAATATGCGACATATCGGCTGAAGAATCAAATGACCAGGCTCTAACAGGATCATTCGCAAATATATTCACATCTATTAAAGAATATATACTAAACAATCTTGTCCATTACGTTCCACCATTGTCTCTGTGGCTGTCATTTACGCCTAAGGGAAGCATCACAGAAGAGCTCGAGATAATGTTTAGCCAAGTCCAAATACTAAACTGGATTATTCCTGGCTTGATCAAATACATTGTGCTTGACTACAAGAACCTTAGGGTGAACCGGGACGCATATTCTGTAATTAGCCGAGATATTAAGGAATGTGAAAAGTTTCAAGGCAATTATTACGAAGTTACCTGTGCTTATGTCTTCCACAAACGAAACTGCTTCCAAAATAACGACGCATTCCCCACGCTTCCATTCATTCCTGGAAGCTTGGTTCTTTTAAGGGACACTCAGGACGCTTTAATGTGTAAAAACGCGCCAAAACAGGTGACTTTAGGAGGATATTCCAAGGCAGGTAGTGCTGTTAGTGTGGACCCAGTGTCAGGGAACTTTAGCTACAGTAGGTTTGGAGTTGAGGTACTGGAGTCAAACTATTACTACATCATTGCGGAGATAGACGACGGCTGTGACGCAGATGGCGCACAAATTGAGAATCAATTGAGCTTTCTGAAATCTACAAACTGGCTGCACGGAGACGCCTCTTTCTCAAAGAAAAACACAGGTTTCACGGTTCAACACGGTGATATTCCTAACACCCAGCTTCTTCAACTTGTCAGCCGACATGAGACAATAGTTCTAGAAACTAAGGCATCCGATGAATTTACCTTCGTTTGTTTATGTAAGGAAACTGAGTGGAATCCTTACTCAAACTTAACAGTATATATAGTTTTAGAAACCGGTAACTTTACGCAAAACTTGGAAACTTTCGATAGGCTGTTATCAAATATAGACTTATTCCACAATAAATGTGGCAAAGATATTTCTGAAATACTGATTGACTGGCTTCCGTGTTTTGACACCGAACCCTTGAATTGCAACAAAACAGAAATGGTGTACCAGTGGAACCATTTTAAGGCTGTATCAGATATCATAATGTATCTTAAAGTGGAGAAGAAATTATCCATTAACGTTGCTATTACGTTGAGTCCTGACACCGTTGAGTCTCTAAGTTTTACAACTGATGGTACCTATGAATGGTTGAATGATTCCAGAACAATTACTGGTTCCGATACAATCCAAGATTATAGATCTGTGGATGTTTATAGAACCTTTGACATCCCACAAGTTCTTCAAACGTTGTCTAAAGTCGAACGATTTGCTTTTATACAATATATACCATTTTACGATATTTCCGACAATCCATACAGTTTGGCGCAATTTTTAGTACGCGTATTGGAGTCATGGATGCGTCGGATTGAACGTATTCACGATGGATCCCACATGGACTCTCCAAAGTATGAAAACACTCAAACGTTCATTGTCAAAATATTCGCTTGTGAGTACAACAAAACAGCAGAAGATCGACTAATGTACGCCCGCTTTTGGGAAATAATTAACAATTGGGCGGTAACCATGGGCCAAATCGTTGTAATGGATTCGCTCGACAGTATTCCTAGCACACACTGTGGAAAGATAGAGATGTTACTTGGTACACGTGTCTGCACATGTGGCTGGTGGAGTACTGATAATGTTACAAATGACGTCATTGATGCAAAATCACGTAAGTTTCGAATAAGTACTGTATATTATGGTGTCTGCAGGACTTTTATTGGATATATGTTCTTACAGTCGGAAGAAAACAGTTCCTAAAGGTAGACCATCCGAAGGGCCCAACATTGAATACAGATATCAACTCTGAATTGTATTTAACGTCAGGCATCACAATCCCGATTGTTCTGCTCACTATAGCTCTTCTATTTGGAGGTATTATCTACGTGAAGCACTACCGGAAGATGAATATTCTAACAAGAGACCAGGTCAACTGTCTTCTAGCTGAGTTAAACAAATCTACAACAGAATCACGCAATGGGGGGAATTTTAAACCAAAGTCAACTATTACGCAAAATGATTTGGAAATTGGTAAGAACCTATAATAACTTGATCAATATACTGGATGCCTCATTATGATAGAATTATATTTTGTTTGTTTAACGAAGGTATTGGTCCAGAAAATCACGTCGGAAGTGGAGAATCTGGAACAATAGTACGAAGAGGCCTGCTGAAATCCTCCAATCAGCCGGATAAAAACGTTGCTGTCAAACTATACAGGCCACAACCGGGAAGCGGAGAAGTCAACAAAGCCTTTATGATCATACGAGGACTAGTTAAAGAAGCTGCCATACTTTCTAGACTGGAACAGCACGTCAATGTCGTGAGATTGTTTGGATATTCGATTCAAAATATGATAAGAGGTGAAATGCTCTTGGTTTTAGAGTATTGCGAGTTTGGTTCTCTTCATAGCTTTCTGAGAGCAAATAGGTTGACAACTGAATTTGTTGAAAACGGTCAAGATAGCCAGCCTCCTGACTACCGTCCGAGTATTCTGGAGTTAATGAAAGCATGGTGCATGCAAATTGCTTGTGGATTACAATATTTATCATCGAATCAAGTAAATCATGTGCACCATATACTATCTGACAGTGTGATGCTCTACTTCTGACACTTTGTGTTGACTGTGTTTTTTTCAGATTGTACATAACGACATTGCCACCCGCAATATTCTATTGGACTCCAGTAAATGCTGCAAAATATCCGACTTCGGCTTATCTCGCTGGATTGCAAATTTTGAGAGCGATGATCCGAGTAACGAAGTGCTCAAGCCGTGGCGGTGGATGTCTCCTGAGGCGTTGATGTCTTCAGCTACGGATGAAAAAACAGATGTGTGGATGTTTGGTGTTACTGTTTGGGAAATATATTCGTTTGCCGAAGTCCCCTTCGGAGGTTTCGTATGGAACACCGACTTTCCAAAAATGTTGCTTACAGGACTGCGACTTGAGATGCCCGAATTAATGCCAACAGAATGCGTTACGCTTGTGCAGACCTGCTGGGAAAAATATCCAAATGAGCGACCCACCTTTACTTTATGCTTGGACTCCCTTAAGTAATAAGAACAACTTGAACAACTGGCACCAGGTTGGTTCTCAAATAAGAAGATTATCCTGGTCAGTTTGGCATACCCCATGTCATGAATTAAAAACAATGGTCATGTAAGTGCTCATATTATATTTACAAATAATTGCACTATTTCTTAGCGTAAGAATGATTTAATTAGGTCTCTTAAGAAATAGAAATTTATGTCCAACCTATTATATATGTACAAATTCAATTTGAAAGATTGACAACATGTTGAACTGCAAACTTTTAAATATTTGAAAATTGGACACAAATACAATATTTGCAAGCGTAGCTTTTTTTATTCAGTTAGAGATTCCCTATGCTGGTTACTGTAAATAAGTAAATAAATAAATAGTTACATTCAACTTCCTATGACTACTTTCAATTAATTATGTGTACCAATATGTTCTATGGTTTTTAATGACTTCCAATAAATTAAATTAAGTTAATATGCTCTAACAATGTAAAATTTGTATACGACTGGATGTGGTTTCTTGCTGTTTACGATTCATCACCACCGACCCCAAAGTTTGGCTATTCGACTATTTTTCATCTTATGCTTTAATATGCTTTTGTCTCGTTCCTTCTCTTCAAATTTACACTTAATTTTGACGACCATGGCAGGCTTTAAACGGGCTGCAAGTTTGCGCAAACTTGCAATCGGATTAAACATTATCACGAAACTGTAATACACCAACTCCACAACCAGCGTTCCAGCCGCAATACCAGTTAAAACGTGTATCACAACCAGTACCGGTTGAAGAGAACTTAGTTCCACCGGTTCAAATTCGAAAACTACTGACGACTTGATCTCTTCCCGTGGTATTCTTGTATTTTCAAAATTCCTAGTTTTCTGCATTCCATACTTTCGAACCCGAACCCAGTAACTTTCCAGACCAAGAGCAACCCAGTTGCTCAAATTAGGAAGTACCAACTTTCCAAAGTAATTTTCGCTGACGTAGGTTGGAAATGTATACTCTATCTGTGTCAAGTGGACCGTTGGGCTCACCCAAAAGAGTGGTGAACTCTGATATGCAATCTTGACAGAAGACGTTCTGTAGTCGGCGTCCAGATAAGTCAGGGGGCTTTGACGATTGATTTGCTGACCTTCGATGTTTTCCCAATTGCATCGCATTGGATTTTCAGCATCCGAAAGGTTGTAGTTTGTATTCATCACGACAATGTCCATTATCCCAAAATGCATCACTTATACTTTGCAAACGTTCTGCTGTTTGGGTTTTTCCAAACAGTGCTTGAGCTATTTTGTAACCATCACTTGCTACCATTGACGTAGTTGTGACTAATTTGGACGTCGGCCCACCAAATAATTCTGATGAAATCTCGTAAGTTGGAGGTAGCAATGTACAAACCGACGCTTGAAAACCTCCAGCATACAGAATCGTCATAAGGGAACAAAACATTGACCACATAACCAGGAGTGGCCGCATGGGGTTACTACTCGTTGACTCAAACCATTGACAAATAAGTGGGGAAAGTAAGGATAGTATTGATGTTGACCAAGACGCTCGAGAAACTTTTAAAATAACAGAAATAAAAAGGCCAGATAATGCAACTAAACTCTTCCATAACGAATCCGAATACGGGGAAAACACCGCAGTCCAGCCTGCTCGCTACAACAACGATTTTCTTGCAACCGTTACCATTTGATAATTGAAGGCTGACTGGAATGCGGACGAAATCACATGAGATGGCGATTTAGCAATTAGGAATGCTGCATGAAAGTCGTCAGCACTCATACCCCAATCCGAAGATATTAAACCGTTATGATTGGTCATGTCGTTTTCACCATATTCCCAAGCCATCGTCATGTTAAAGAAACGGCCAATCTCTTCCTCCAACCGTGTCTTTCATATATGAAGTTCACGTAAGTAAACTTCACACCGATAGCAAACGAGAGACACGGCTTGCATGTGCTCAATATGAACACCTTTCCACGTAGAATAGATGGTTTGTTCGTCCGTGGCATCAAGCCTTGCATATAGATCCAGTGACCTATGAGTGGAGAGACAAGAAACACAGATCAGATGTACATTGTACTGATGAAGCTGTCGATTATATTCTATGTAGAGCCTATAGTCGGTGAATAGCCCTTGAAACTTTTCTTGACTAAATGCTTTCCAGTTGAATGTTGTATTAGAAATATCCCAGAATAGAATAAATTTTGGTCTTTCCTTTCTCAAGTGGTAATCAGTAAAGTGAAATGACATTGTGTGAAGTTTATGAGCGGGCGTCGCCACAAAATATATGTGTGTGAGACAGTTAATGAAGCGGTTAGGGAAATATACTGGCTTGGTGTAGTCATATGATTCCCAATAATAAAATGGTTTTAGTTTGCGTAATTGACTGTCGGTTTTATGACTTAGATAGTCTGTCAAGTATGTCGGCAGCTCAAAAGGCGAGTTACTTTGCACCTTAACTAATTTACGGAACTCTTTTTCCAATTCAGTACTCGAGTTGTCGAAAAGGATCCTATTAGTGCAGCCAGCCAATGTAGACTCAAACAAATTTATCAGGTTTCTGGGAAAAATTGAATTTGTGTTGATTTTACTAGTAAGAACTGCATTGAAGTCTGAAATTAATTGTAAAATAAGGGGAAACAGGTTAGCCGCGTACATGTTTGGTAGTGTATTTTCCTAGATGTAGACTTGGTGCTTGAGTGCTTGTGAAATAAATATTGAAGTTAAAAGAAATGTGGGGTGGGTCCTTGGTCATGTAAGTCGATTTCGAAATGGGATATTAAGGAAAATTAGTTTCGCCATGTAACGTGCACGTGAATCTTCAATCGTTGATCTTATATCATTACTGCTTAAAACATAGCAATTTCGATGGACTGGCTAAGTACGATGGGAGCGAGATTAAATTAAAAGTACCTGGAAGAAATTATTTTATATTAATACCTTCTGGTTAAACAATAAAACAATATAATATATATAACTAGAATTTAAACATCTATCAATTCAATCCTTACGTATTTGGAGGCGACTACTGCTTGCTTGTCGCCTAAATCATTGACAAATGTCTTACTTACTGTCTGGCAGGTCATACGTTTATGGAAGAAAATCTAAAATTTGTATTAATGAATACTTAATACTTTATAAAGATAACTGCATATTGATAAGAGCCGCTACCTTCAGAAACATTATACGGAGTGTAGCCTGAAAACTTTTGTCATATAAACCATAGAATTGATAATTGATACGATGTCCAGTTGACATAATTTTTGACCAGTGCAGTGGTGTACTCCGCTTTCTATTTTGTTTTGGCCACTTGAAACCAGACCGTTTCACAATGTCATCCTTAAGTAGCGAAAGCCGTATCATCTTCATCATCTCAAACAAGAATTATGCATATGATACATGTTTCAAAAGTGGTCAACTGAACAAGATTTATCAAAATCCAAGATTTAAAATTCCGCATATGTAAGATGACATCAGTTAACTAATTGCCCATTTAACTGGTGACGAAGACCGAATTACCCATTGTTTCAATGAGCAAAAATGATCAGCGCAACGTGCTCTATTGAATCGTCAAATAAAAAATTCATAATTTTCTAACTATTCTAACTTTTTAATGTGTCCACTTCAAACCTTGAAACTGTGTTTGTCACACCCTTGTACCATGACGATGATACCCTTTAAGTTTCAGCTATGTCTGATTAACAGTTCTCGAGATATTCGGCGAACAGACGGACGGACAGACGGACAGAAACGACGATCCTATAAAGTAGCTTTCGCTACTTAATAATTAGTCTTAATTGCCCAATTAACTAGTGATAAAGACAACTGAACAAGATTTATCAAAATCCAAGATTTAAAAATCCACATTTAAGATGACATCAGTTAACTAATTGCTCCATTTAACTAGTGACGAA
>JAAXOA010001283.1:0-16639 GCA_036561885.1 Salina celebensis
AAATATTTAAATAAATGGGATGATGTCACGTTGATAGACATAATTCTTACAAGTATAAATGTTTTAGCTGCAGTTATAGCCAGTATATATTCATACGCTGGTTTAACTCTGCTGCTAGTAATTAACTATGTGATATGGAATATGAGCAAATTATGCGTGGAACATGTTAATCATATCCAACTTACGAAAGAAAAGGATGAAATTAGGCTCTATAATTTGCAGAATGAGATAATATCATCATTTCCAGTTCTTCGAAAAGTTTGTGACATCGTCAGTGAAAGTGTTGGAACATTTACAACGTGGTATTTAGTGTCGTTGGTTGTGTTTCTGGGAAGATACATGGACTATTTATTTATCTGGGGTGGCATTCTCAACATAACCCTTGCAATTTCTTCATTTCTTGCCAGTGCTACCTTCGTTTTTGCTGCAGAGACGTCAATCAACGTAAGCATAAAGAATTAAAGGCTAAAGTTTGCATGTTAAGTGCGATACTATTTAATAAATTTCAGATTAATTACGTGAGGAGGAAAATGCATGCAAGTACAACAATGAGTCCACGAGCGGTATGGGTCGATGGGCTTTGTATTGATAATTCTGAGACTGGTATTAAAGCAAGTAATCGATGGATATTGACATACTCCTTCATGTGGAACGTAAGTAAATTCATGCTTACCACATTCAAAATCATAAATTGCTTATAAACTTCTTCTAAATTATTTTTTTATTGAACTATATTTGTATTCTAGGCGTTTTCTACCCTTGTTACTTTCTTTCTAATCTGTGCACAAGAGACATAAAATTACAAACTCCTCCTTCGAAAATATTACAAATAGGTAACAAGATAATTAGCAACTTGTCAGCGGTATCCGCACTTTAAATGGTCAGCCCCATGTTTTTCAAACTAATTGGCCTCGGTAATTATTCAGAAACCTGAATATCAAACTACACCGGAAGCACCGGCCTTGGAACTACATTCTTCTAATTTTTCTTCCCATTGTTCTTAAGTACGAGTAAACCTACGTATAAGTATCATGGTCGCCCATGTGGAGAAACCATAGACTACTAATTATACACATGCAAGTTTTCCATTCATCGGCATAACAAGTATCAATGGGGAGAAGGAGAAGATTTATGTAATTTACTACTGACTAACTAACAGAAGGTTAATCGTAAACTCGGCAATATTCCGATAGAAGTTACATTTTGTCTGATCATCAAATATCGCTGTACCGTAATAAAATGTAATTGGCTTCTGAGATGCAATCACTCTCCGCAAGATCCGAATATCACCTGAACCAAAAGCATATCGTTTATCTACTAACCGTGTGATCCATACACGATGACAAATGTCGTAACTGATATGGAATGACTTGACAATTACCGGAACTGTTTGAGAAATGACTACATAAGTTACAAGATTGACTAAAACAAAGCACATGTNATAAAATGTAATTGGCTTCTGAGATGCAATCACTCTCCGCAAGATCCGAATATCACCTGAACCAAAAGCATATCGTTTATCTACTAACCGTGTGATCCATACACGATGACAAATGTCGTAACTGATATGGAATGACTTGACAATTACCGGAACTGTTTGAGAAATGACTACATAAGTTACAAGATTGACTAAAACAAAGCACATGTACACCAGCAAAGGGAACTTCCTAAAGCCTGTTAGAACGACGTAGTTGGATGATACTGCAATAACAAATCCAGCTGCCATCAGCATACCCAGCACTTTCTCGAATTCCTTGTCTGCTGCATTCCGTTAAAACCTGGAATTCTCTGTAATTAGCAATTGACTGCCGGATGTGGCACTTCCTTTTAATGTTCACTAGAATACTACATGTCGCGTTGAAGATGGTTAGAGCTGGAGTCAATATTGTGGCAAGTGTCCTGGTGGCTTCCAAGGTACACCAGGACACAATAATAAGGCGGAATATTGTAAACCAAAGGGGACTCTTAAACTTGTATACAATACAAACAACTACATAGATTGGATCCCGATCCAAAAGAACGATGATTGGAAGTACCGCACCCGTTACGATAAGAAATGCGTTTAGAACAACAGCCAAAATGCCAGGAATATCGGCGTCTCCATTTCCTGCGCATCCTTTCATTATTTCTGAAGTAGAATCAAATTGAAATAATTAGTAAAACTTTCTTGTGGCTTCAAAAAATGAAAATTACAAAATACCAACGCAAAGCTTGGTAGAAATCGGCTTACCCAGGCATATTAGTTTACACAGGTTTGTCTGAGATTTCGAAGGTTTCCTTTTATTGTAGTGGAGGGATGATTCGAATGTGACCAATGCATTGAAGTAAAGCTGACAAAGGTCCTTCATGTGTCTAAGAAACACCCAGTTGAGTCCATTTGACAACAACTAGCCGTACAAGCCGTAATTGATACATTGAAAATGAAGACGTCCATTGAGATATCCTTGTTTTTCATGAGATACTCTCTAACAGTAATTACACTGAGAAGCTGAACCACAGACAGCGGAATGAAGGAAATGAAGAATGGTAACAGTTTCATAGGCCGAGTTTCCACATGAATCACCCTATGGATTCCATCGATGCTTAATTTATGTGGATATCGAAGGACCTTGCCATAAAAGCTACCTGAAAGTGTCCACGCGTGCCAAATTAGTGGTGTAGTCATGGTCACAACTAAAAATGGGGTGTCGTAATCCATATACAATAGAGACACGCACAGGCTGTGTGGGATCTGCTATGGTTCTTCGGCAGAAGCGGTATGTACAAGATAGTGCACGTTGTGCTAGGGTGCTCGGGCAATTTGCACCAAGGACAAATTGCCATTTTGGTCAATTTGCAGACATATGATTCAATACATCATAACCTTCACTGGACATTGTCCAAAGTGGACAGAAGTGGTAAAAACTGGACAAAATTGGTAAAAACCGGACAAAATAGGTAAAAAGTGGGCAAAACAGCAAATAACGATCAGTAATGGTAACAATTGACGAAAACGGCCATTACGGTCGGAAGTGGTCAAAACCCAGTATAAAAGACCAAAACTGGTCATTAGTGTTCAGAACTGGTGGCAATTGGCAATATGAATAAAAACAGTTAAACGGGTTAATAGTGAACAATAATTAATGAAACTCAACAAATTTTTACAATAATAAGTGGAAGTGGACAGTAAGGGTTATAGCCAATTTCAACCAGTTTCGACCTGTAATGTCCACTTTTGGCCATTTGCACAGGGTTATGTCCTTTGCTGGCCATAATGGCCGGTTTCGTCAATTGTTTCTATTAATGATCGTTGTTTGCAGTTTTGTCCATTTTTACCATTTAGCCCGGTTTTTACCACTTTTTTCCAGTTTCTGTCCACTTTGGACAATGTCCAGTGAAGGTTATGGGGTTTTGAATCATTTCCCTGCAAATTGCCCAAAATAGCAATTTGTCCTTTGTGCAACTTGCCCGAGCACCCTCGCACATCGCACCACGTGCACTACCATGCCTTTACCGGTTAAGCCGAGAGAACCATAGCAGCTCCCACACAGCCCGTGTGTGTCTCTATGGTATATGGATTACTACACCCCTTTTTTAGTTGTGGTCATGGTGGTGTTTTTTTCTGGAGTGGCGTTGGTACAACTTGCACAAAACGTGACGTATTGGAGATTGCCATAACGAAAATCAATGCAAGAGAAAGTGAAATAATGATTTGCCATCAGGTAGCACAAAAATGCGATGTAAAAAAGCAACGAATGTACTCCATATGACAGTATCTTGCATTTTATGAAATTGTTGGCCAATATGACTGCAAACTTTTGGGAAAGAGACACAAACTTCTTTGAAAATTCGGTGTACAAATCGGATTAAGGTTTTATTTGGAAGTATATCACGAAATTCACGAAGAGGGGAAGAAGAGAGATGACTATGAGTATTATTGATAGACAGACAGCAACACAAACAATTACCGAGCATTCTCGTACATTATGCATTAGAAAGTTTTTCAGACTCTGCCTGGCTCCCGTCAAATGTTCAGTTTAAAGAAATGAATAAGGTAGCTCATGCAATTCATAATGTTGTCTATGCCCACTGAGCTGAATAAATAAAATTTACTTTATAGTGACGTTAGGTCAGCTTACACGTCACGTGACATAGCAGTGGTTATTAAGTAGCGAAAGCTGCTTTATAAAATCGTTGTGGTGGTCGTTCTGTATGTCTGTCCGTGGATATAATATCTCGTAAACACCTGAGCAGATCTCGCTGATTTTTTTTGTTGCTAATACGTACTTCGGGTCTCAAGAATCCAGTGTTGACAATCTCAAGTCCATAACATGAAGATAGTCAATATAATTAGTTAATCTCAATTAAAGTGAACTATAATGGTCCAAATGCGTGATCTGCATTCTGGTTTAACGCGTTAACTAAGTTATGCTTTTACGCGTTAAGAGCTTTTCGAGTTGATTTTTTGCTTGAATCTTTCGCTACTTATGGGAAACGTGCTTAAGCGGTTTATTGTAACTTTAATCAATAATCGTTAATGTTAATCAATGTGTACTCGTGGATTAATAAAAAAAATACCTGGAAGACGACCGTTAAAATTAAAATAGTTTGTTAATTTCTTTTTATTCTCTTATTGAAATAAATTTCATACGACTTATGCTTTTGATTGGCCAATTGCCAGCGATGTGCGTACAAACTTTTTAAATAATCTCTAGGACATTTACCACGACATTGGGAAACTTGATGTCTTCGCTTTTTAGTTTTGATGAATGAATAATACTCTTCTCTTACATTATTGAAAGTCGGACAGTTTTGTAGTGATGGCTTTGAAACGCATTTAAGACATAATGGCAATATAGAAGGACAACATAAAAACTCGCATGTTTTTACAACCAATAGTCCACAATCTCCACATTTATTTCCGTTGTACAGCGAACTAGTTGAGTATACCATCCGAATTGTGTGCCCACGGATCCTGAGTCGTCTCTGACAAGTAGCCTAATGTTAGCAAATGAATGTGTTAATTAATTTAGATACTACAATAAATCGTTTTAGATACTACTTTACCTCTTGTTTCTGATGATTGGCGGATATTGCACAGTGTGATACCGGAGTAGTAAGTTTCCGTTGTAGGGCCTTCAACGGCTGATATTTTCTCTGAGAGAGAATATTCGGCGCCATCTTGTTACTTCTCTTTATTTAACAGTTTTATCAGCTGAAATGGGGACAGAGAAACCACCAAAAGGACATTCACTTGATTCCGTGTCTGAAAGGAAACTAAAACACTTTAACATGGGCACGTTCATCTGAATAGTGTTGCTGTGGTTGTATGAAAAACACAATTTTAACCTTGGTCCCATTCCAAGTTCTCAAGCTGACACAACATTTTACATGCTCATATACCTACCTACGAAGATGAAATATCAACCACATTTTTCTGATGCTATAGTGCAAGGTTTGTTTTAGGTATTTTAGAAGGGGCAATGCACTGTTGAAGGTACACAAGGTATTTAATGTAAACTCGTGTAGAGTAAAATAATTACCAGCAAGGGCTGCCTACTGGCATTTTTTCCTTATCTTATCATATGTATGTAATGGTGCGTAGGTCGTTATCCATGTACATACATTATAAAAGCCTTTTTAGTGGTTAAACGTATGAAACCCTGGCTTCTCGTGAAGACCTGTAGTAATCTGAAAGGTACTTTGAAGGTACTTTCGTTAATAATGGAAACGTTTCAACTTGCATGTTATAGCGTTCAGTACATTTGACAGGAAGTGGAGTTTAAGATATTCTACTTTTGTCATTATGTCTTTAATTTTTGGGGTCGACAAAGGCAAATTGGGACCTACGAGGGGAATCGACGAACATAGATTTAAAGATCAGAACCTCGCAAAAATGAAATCTTGTGAAGTCGCATAGTGTATGTTTAAAACAGCACGGCATAAAAAAGAATCAATAGGATCAACTATGCATACATTGCCCCCGAAGTTTATTAAGTAGCAAAAGCGACTTTATAGGATCGTCGTTTCTGTCCGTCCGTCTGTCCGTCTGTTCGCCGAATATCTCGAGAACTGTTCATGAGATATTGCTGAAACTTTCAGTTTATCATCGTCCCGTTACAAGGTCGTGTCAAATAAAGCTTCAAGTTCTTTAGTTGAGCAATTAAAGTTAACTGTAGTTCTTACAATTAGTAAATGATGAAATTTGTTTATTTAACATTTCAATAGAGCTCGTTGCGCTGATTATTTTTGCTCATTGAAACAATGGATAATTCGGTCTTCTTCACTAGTTAAATGGGCAATTAGTTAACTGTAGTCATCTTAAATGCGGTCTTTTTAAATCTTGGATTTTGATAAATCGTGTTCAGTTAATCATTTCTGAAACATGTATCCTGTGCATAATTCTTGTTTGAGATTATAAAGATGATACGGCTTTCGCTACTTAAGGTTGACATTGTGAAACGGTCTGGTTTACGTAATATTTGTGCATTTGATCCGTTACCACTTGAGCATTTCGACTGTTTAGATTAGCAAGGAGGGAGGGAGCACTGACTAAAATTTAATCACTCACTTCATTGGGATTGGAACAATTGGCATATTACTAATCCTGTCAGACTTAAATGCGACTTTGTTTCATTTCGGACTCTGCGTCATTAAGCTGATATCCAGTTATCTTATCTCATTGAATTATGAAACATGTGTGCTTATCAGCAACTTCACTTTATTTTAAACGATATATTGGCAATCTGCGCAAAATATAACGTGAAATATGTACAAGATTATATACTAAGATATTGAAAATATGCTATTTTATTTATTTCCGATCCTTTCTTCAGTTTCTGCAATTGGTTATAAGAAACCAACATTTAATGCTTACATTAACAAACATCGTAAGTGTAAGCTCGAAAAACCGAGGACCTTTGCAAAGCTTCGCAGTAAGATTGCATGATTCGGTGGATTTACATGTGTATAATAAAGAATTTGTACCTAAAACAAATTAACAAAACATAAAGTTAAGGAGGAGGCTCATTCAATGATCCAAATGCGATGTTTCAAAAACAAGCATGTGAATAAACTCAAGTAATACCGCCAGAGCATTACTGTCCAATGGACAAACATTTTTGTCCAGTGGTTTTTTCCACTTTTGTCCAGCATATTTTTAATTTGTCCACTGGACAAAAATGGACAAATTTAAAAATGGCGATTTTCATGTCGAAATGAACAAAAACAGGAAAAATATTGTTTCAGTAGGTCATTGAAATGAGTTTACTATGTACTGAGATGAGATATGCCCACATTTCAAGTACTTTCATGTTTTGTTTTGTAACATCACTGCGTCCGTTTTTGGTTCTGAGTATGAGTGTGCATTTTTAATTTGTAATGTTTGGCCATCTGGGCACTTTTGTCCTTTTTATCCATTTTTCCCATTGTCCAGGACAAAAAGAAAAAAAAGTGGACAAAATGGATGCTCTGACTACCGCGTCTTGAATGAAACACCTCTGCTAATTTAGTATTATACAATGAGTTACTGAAACCACCTAAATAAGTTTGAAACATAAAAAATTGCATTAGCTAGCAGGCCAGTAAGTAATTAGGACATTAGTATAAGCTGTGCTTGCATTAATCGTAAATCTTTGAAGGTGTTGCAGCACTGTTTTATAAGTCAGGTAAATTTATGCTACGATTACCTTTCGCAAGAATTCATATGTCAACTTAATCAAGTATTAACATTGGCGTCGGTTCAATGATGCAATCGGAAATACATACTCTATAATTTCTATAATAATTATAGACGTGTTATGGATAAAATTTTAATTCAGCTCTGAAAACATTCGTGAAAACAACTTACTTCCACGACAAATATTGTTTAACCTAGTCCATTGAATCGAAGAAAGAGTTACGAGCATGGGAATATGATTTTGAGGAGAGTTATAGTTATGGGAATATTGAGTCTAGTGGTAGATAAATGGTATTCATGTGCATTACGTGGTTCTTCTAACTTTATCGATTATTACCGAGAAACAAAAAGCTGGATTAGTCTAATACAATCGATACAAAGAATGTAGTTAAATATAATTTTACTGGCCCACATTACAAGTCCAAAACACAAATCAATCTATTGAGTTTTAATAGCAAACATTTGAGTCCTCAAGTCATACGAAGGAGATACCTGGTATCGTGAACAGTTTTTGCTGGATACCACTTTGGTTACTACTAACTCACTTAATTCCCATACAGTTTGAGTTGTTTTTCGGTTATTGAACTAGCGGAAATCGACTTAAACTCTTAAATCTTCCATAATCATTAGTAGTGGCTACTGACAGCGATAGCCAGTAAATGTAACGCTATTTCACCCATAGTTATTGCAAGGATGAAAAACTGGAAATCACATTTTAGTTCGTAGCTTTAAGGCCTACAATGGATTCCTTGCCAAACTACAAACGGGCACGGAGTACAGCGATTTACGCCGCGGTGAAGTCCAGCTTTTCAAAACATTAAGAAATTTTGTGTTTGAAACTAGTGAGCTAATATTGCTGAAAATATTCAGGTTCTAAACGGCGTTCGCGTACTAACGGTAATTCTGTTTGTACTGCTGTACTATCAAACGGATGAGGACAACTCCAAACTTAAGAATATATCAGACGACTTTGGTAAGATATACAGCCCAGCCCAGCCGAATCATAAACAAATTTAATACGAATTGTCTGGAAACTTTTCGTAAATATTTAGGGAAAAAATTTACAACGTCCCAATTCCAGTTGTCCGTAATTCTTTGGACTTTCGAGTTTCTCGTTGTTGTGATGTTTCTTATAGTAGCTAAGCCGGTAAGTTTTAAAATTAAACCATCATGTCTCTATTTTGAATCTTTTTGATGTTTTCTAGGCAGGCAACGTAAAGAAAGTGAAATGCATGGCAAATTTGTGGGTTTTTGTAATTATATTTTCCATTATCCATTTAATTCGGTCAACCTCTACTGTAACAAACTGGTACAGCTTTGCCTCAGAAATGATTCTACGACCAATCCAGCTACTAATTGTCTCATTGTTTGTGAAAGATTTGACCCAGCTCAACTACAAAGTATCAACAGAAGTTCCATCAACTTCCTTCAACGAGAATGAAGTTTAGAAGATTCGTGTAACCAATCGCTAGCGTCTTCTAAGTTGTCTAAGTATACGTTTCTGCGATTTAGTTCCTAAGGTTAATGTAACTTACTAACTTCTTATCCATCTGCACGTTTCATGTGGAATGTAAATCATCCGTTGGAATTGCCAAATCCATAATATATGTAACCTCTGATCTACCATCACCCAGATCTATGATCTTGTAGTTTTTAGATGCTTACCATAAGCTAATCAAGGTGAGGCATATTGCACAAATCAATTTAATAACAAAGTTTAACAATGAATTGAATGTAGGTACAACATTATGAATTACGACGAAAATAATTAGTAACTATTATGAAATCTGGTTGCAATAAAAAATGCTACAATTATCGACATAAAATTGGGAATTGTCGTGAATCCACTATTGCACTTGTTGTGTAAGCATCCGCAAACACTAATTGATCGGGAGTTCCGTGCTGTATAATTAGAAATTAATATGTAATTTCTACCAGCTACGTAAATAAATCCACTGTTTGGATCCAAATCGCATGAGTCTTCCCGTTTAGGATTTAGGATACATCCTCGAAACGTGGCTCTGTAATCTCCATCCTCATCTGTGTCCACCATTTTTCCACATGTCACGTTTCCTGGAAGGTTTTACACATTAGCATGCAAATACGCCAGCTTTAAAAATTTTGAAATATTGGATATATTGCATACTGTCTTCAAATGTAGGTGGACACTCCACAAGTAGTTCCTCCGAGGGTGTTCTCCCTGACATACATGACTTCTCTCCGAACCTTCCGTTGTATTTCTCAATTAATTGACACTGGTAGCATTTTACACCTGCAATGCAAAACAAAACAAACGCATTGAACTGAAATTTAGAATTATGAATTCCGTTACCTTTTGCAATGGCTGGAAAAGCTGGGATGATAACTATTTGCAGGAAAAATGAAACCACAAACAAATTCATGTTTTTAAAAAATCGCTCCTTTTAAGCAATCTACGGATTCTAAATCAATTGCTTAAATAATTACTTGCATTTTTTATAAATCACTTCAGATTTTTTCTCTTATCTATTGAAGTGTTACGGATATCTGGCAGGCGCTACATTCTGTATGCAACTGATTATATATTATTGATTATTTTGGAGAAGATCGTGTGGTGCTCATATTCAGTTCAGTTGAATTGTAATTGTTGATATCAATATGAAGGTCATGGTCATGACTATGACCGATGACGCCAGGACATCCGTCCTTAAATCTCACAGTAAAATTATTGAATGGATACCCTTGGTGAAAACAACAAAGGACAATAATATGTAATTATTTTTAATGTTTCGTTTGGTATTTAGAAATCTTTCAATCAACTTTTATTCGTGAGTTTTTTTTGAATTTTGACGACGTTAATAACTTTCATTTGGTATTTTGTTATTGTTTATTGCCTTACTGACATTTGAAAATGTCAACATAGCCTATTTGTAAATACAATGGTGGAATTTATAAATGGGTTAAATCTAGAACGATATTCATCGTAACCAGTCCGTTGCACCACGAAATCTTGAAGTAGCGAAAGCGAAGCTAACTTCATTGAATACGTTTCAATGAACTCAATGACATCAATTAATAGAAACCATTGAATTAATGTACAAATTCAATTTGAACCAAGGCAAACATGATTCATTGAATATGGAAAAAATTAATCCTTAAATCAATGAACATCGGGTTCTATATTTTTCCCCAAATTCTTTTTTCAGCAGAAACTAACCATCAGCACCTTTAATTGTGCATTTAAGTCTTAATTATAAAAAAACTAACCATAGGGACATTGAGCAAAAATTATCAGCTGACACAATTCTATCGATTTCAACCATCATTAACTTTAATTGTGCAATAACCTAGTGAACCTGACTACACAGAAACATGAAACTGGGTTTGAGAAAACCTTGATACCTCACAATGATACCCTGAAAATTTGAGCCAGATTCGTCAAACAGTATTCGAGATATAAAGCGAACGGTCGGACGGACAGACAGACAGACAGAAAATGCAATCTTATAAAGTAGCTTTCGCTACTTAATAAAATCATGCTGTAATACGTACAGACTCTAGAGTCATTGTGATGTAAGAAGATTTCGATGATGTCAGTACGCTTTATCCAAATTATGGGTAACTTGATCAGCACTTTGTGAAGAGTAATAAAAACAATGATAAAAAGGTTTTTTGGCTTTCAAAGCGATCAGTGTACTGCTACGAAGCAAAAATGCAATATTGCTTTGACGGCACCTAAGAAAAATCACCGTTCTGCTCAACCGGTTTTTTCTTTGTTTAATGTGAGTTATATATATATATCAAAACTATTGTCATCAAACGGAAAAAAGGTTATACAACTGTAATCATTATGGATGTAATTGCAAAGCTCACTGGACCCAGAAAATGTATTTCGTAGAAAATAAATTGATGTATCTTCAAAGGGATTTTCGTCTGAAGGTTAGAAGCGTAATTCGTCATAAGACAGTGCATTGAGATTGAGAAGAAAGGTTACATAAGCATACCTTCTTTATAGGAAATGCTTTGTTTTATGCAACAGTTTTATTATCAAATTTTTATCAAAAGCCATCTGTAACACAATTTAAACAAAAAGAAACTTATTTCTGGGTTATCCTGAAATATATAATACTCCAACGGTAAAAAACTGAGAGTAACTTAAATCCGGCACAGATTCTAAAACACGCAAAACGGCCAGCCGGCATCTGTCTACAATCCTTGCTGTGCTATAAAACCATGCAATAAAGAGGCTTAAAACTTAAAAGTTTTACTTTCACCTGCCACAAAGCCACGCGCCTCTAGTCAGGCGTTTTAGATATCGCCTATTATATCCAAACTTTTTACAATTTCATGAGACAGTAGTGTCAAAAAGTAAAAGTAGTTTGTGACTAAATTCCTTTGTAAATCCCAACGAAAAAAATGTATGGATTTACCTGAGGTAGTGAATCTTTTTGTTACCAAACGAATCCGCTTTGGCAGCACATTGGTTGAAGAGTACAAAGAGCCAGAGCATTATTTAAATCTGCATCGTCAAATCTGCTCAAAATAATTTGGTCTTTGGGTTATCCATCGCTATTTTATAGTTTGGATTCAGGTGTCTGCTAATTCAAGACTCTTTGCTTAGTCTCATTGCGATTGACACTAATGGCGTATCTGCTAATTCTTTTACCAAATTCAAATTTTTCCGCCGCATGTGCATAGCTGTTTCAAATACCGATTAGGTACATAGATCTCCATAGTTTATTCAATCCCTTGATTATTATTTTTCTATTTTGCTTTCATTTAAGTTTGGCGCACAAGGACATAAATTGATAAGGGACATTTCCCCTGAGGTCTCCATCTTGCGTAGGTCGGTTACATAATACTTGGCAGAAAGTACCCAATATACTCAACAGCCAACGTTCATCTATTAATATTCATTGAGCCAATAAATAACATATTGATGTTACATAAGTGAACCTCAGAAAGAAAGAGTGTGTTTTGTAACGATTCTTCTTTGGTCTCCACTCATGCCTTAAATGTTTGTAAACCCTTCAAAAGCAGTTGCTTTCCCGTGTTACAAGTAGGTGTTCGGCAAAACAAAGACTTGCAGAAATGAATGGCTTGTGGCTGAATTCCATAAGCTTTTGATCGACTTTTTGGCAGATTTGTGCTCCCGTCAAAGTTTCACAACCATTGTATCTATACGTCATGTTTTCAAATTCCCTGCCCACCACAACCCGTTACCATTTTGATTATATAACCGAGGTTTGCAGCTAATCTCAAAAGTATTTTTTGCAAGCAAACCTTCAAGAAACGTAGAGCACATTTTTAGTAAAAACTGCTTAAGTAGTTGGTCTCACTTTCCCCCCATCGACAATCCAAACTGTCTTGCATCATACAAATACATACATACAAATGTCGATTGCTTTCTCCACATGTGCAGTAAAGGAGTAAGTTTGACAAGTTGGCCACATCGTGGCGACATTGGACGCCTACAAACTCGTAAACACTTGTTTAATGAAAATGAAAGGTTTCAACAACGTTGTTAATAGAAAAAATACATTTCACGTAAAGAATTCCCGCTTCCCGACTACTAGCATAGTGAGATTTACTTTACTGTGTGATATTTAGAAAGTTGCTTTCACCAAAAAATGTTTACCTGGAAGTAAATGAAAGGGTTTTTTTTTGCAGGACTTCTTTGATAGCAATGCCTTGCGCGTGCAGGAAGGTCAAGGAAAAGTTTCTCCGTCTCAACCAATACTTATATGCGTTATGCGTCTACAACCACATCAAAAATGCTAGGATTATCTAACAAAATTACGTATCTTCTCGGAAGATAGTGAAATTGGGGAGACAGAACATCATAGCCACACAAATAAATGAATAGAACGAATGAGACTGTAATTGGAAATGGGAGAAATCTGATGTAAGGAAATGGCATCTGTATCTTGTTAGAGTTCCTATTTCGCCTTCTAAACTTGAGTTCTTTTTACTTACATTTAATAACGATTCAATTTGGACTTTCACCGTGAGTTAAACGGATGCATTCGGAGCTGTAATGGTATCAAATAAAATGGAATAATTCAAACCAGAGACTATTTCTATTCTGGATTTGCCCAAGGTACTACGGGTTAATCCAACTGGCACCGAAAGTCCAGATTAAATGTTAATGGATAGTGAGACATGGTGGCTAGAACCTAACTTTTACTCCAATTACTTTAAAATGTGAATAATTTGACACGCAGACATAAATATGTTCATAGTTGGTTATATGTTGAAATTGAGCTTGTGCTGGATGTTGTTGCTTTCTCAAATACCAAACGATGCATACTACATATTTTGATACAAATTACACTGCCAATACAGTCGTACGATTCGCCTAAAAGCTGCCTTTTGATATAGTTGACGGCATCACGGAACGGTCGTTTTCAATTTCCTGAAGCAGCGAACAAAAAACAACCTTATGGCAGGATTTACGTACATACGTTTCTTAAGCCTAAATGTATGGGTGCATGGTGCATCAGCGCTGTTTACACAAATCCTATTTCCAAGATAATGTAGTAAAAAAAATTAACAGCACGCGCCGATTAAAGTAAAGTGTATAAAGTATCACTGGTAGTCCTGGCATAAATGAATCAACTGAAATCACCTTTCCATCTAGAAATCTAAAGGATGAAGGAGCGATGATGATAGTGAGATCGGGCAAGTAACCTGATCTGAGTTTTCTCCTCAAATTCTTGTCATTCATAACTCTACGTCTGGCACACGTTGCCTGCAAGGTAAAACATTCTAATTTTTAAATTAAAGAAGTTTCAAAACTTTCGTTAACTGGAATCCAGTTACTGGATCCGATTTAAATTGCAAGCTCGCTGTATACGTCATTGCGTAGCAACGAAATATGCCCGAAACCACTATGATAATATGACGATAACTCGTTTAAAAATATTTATTTTAGATTGTGAGAATATGAATAAAATCAGAGACGAACTTTCATGCAACGAGAGATTTTGCAAACGAAAACGAATCACGCAAATACAGCAGGTGTAGCAGCTGAACTCTAAAAATAATAATTACGATATTGAATTTTTCACCATGTCTATTAAATTTATGGATGATTGATTATGCATTTTTTCGTTTGTTTGATACGATTGATTGAAACAGTTTTATATTTTGTGCACAGCTGTAAAGGCCGTGCAGGGCCCTGGAGAAATGGCTTATTTGGCAGAAAAATAGTAGATGCGTGACGATTTAAACTAAAAATTCATCAGCTCAATCCAAAGGTATTGATTTAAAATCAATTATGCGACTGGTCAAGATTCATTCCGAGTTTAATATTAGTTTTTGTATACCGAATGTACTAAAAATCATTCCCAGTCTCTTTGATCCCGCATTTATTACATGAAAGCTGAAAATATATCAAATGAATTTTAAAGAAAATTGCGAAACACATTTTACTTTGTATTGTATATCATGGTATGTATCGCAGCATTTCTGCTTCCAGCATTGTAAGAAGCAGTCTTTTTTGTTTACAAAAATCTCGAAATGCGTGAGAAGAGTCCTTGTATCAGTCTTAACAGTGATAACCAGTTTACTTTATTCAGGATTCATGGAAATATTGTTATTATGGACAATGTACTTGTTCACGATGTCATCTTTCATATTTTCCATTCTTTAATCACACAATCCCCCTAGACGAGGAGGCTGCAAGGTGGTTTTACAAGCAAATTTGAGACATTTGTAAGTCAATCAAAATTTTAGCAAGTTTTTAAACCAGAAACCCTCCTCTAGTCAGGTTCAACATTTTTGATAATCTGACCGCAACTTTGGAACTCTTATTCAGATTCAGCTGAGTGAGTGACTTTAAAGCTACACCGTTTTCATCGAGATCGTAAGTGATGATAATAGTTATTTTGCTGAAGTTTAAACAATGTCACATATGGGTTTTCTCGTCATAATGTTCCAGAATAATTAAATTCAATACTAGCAATTAAGCTTAGCTCTGCCCAATCTTTCTTCAAAATCCTAGTGAAAATGTCTACACAGTAATACTGTACAGACTATAGACTATAGTACATAGTATGTGTATGCAATATGATTTCGGTGATGTCAGTCAACGCAAATTAAGAGTAATTCAATCAAAGCACTTTGTCAAGAGATAATAAAAAAGATGAAAGGAAGTTGAAGGTTATTGTGCTTTATAATTGTAATTCTAAAAAGAAAAAACGCACTATGGCTTTGATAGTAATTTAGAACAATCACCGTTCTGCCCAACCTTTTATTTATTTAATGCGAAGTAGGACATATAAGCAAACTAATACCTTTCATGGACGCCTTTTGTTTTGGATCTTGTTTAAGCAACATTAAAATTTGTCAAATTTCTTCTATTTTTCAAATACTTTTTTATACCTTTGAAAAAGTTGAAGGCAATTCAGCGTATGCTTAGGTTTTAAATAAATTTTCTTCCTCTATAGCCAAACTGACTACGAAAACTTGAAAGGAATAAAAATGCTTACACAAGTTGCACAACTGTAATCATTATGAATGTAATTGTTAAGTTCGCTTTGCGCAAAAAATGTATTTCGTAGGAAATGAGATGATGCATCTTCAAAGGTATTTCCGTCTGAAGGTTAGAAGCGTAATTCTTCATAGGAAAGCGCATTGGGAAGGATGGTTACATAAGTATGCCTTTAATTAAATGGATTACTTTGATTTATATAATAGTTCACGAAGTCTGCCAGCTAATGCAATTAAATTATTTCCTTTTAGCCAGTGCTTTTTATCAAAAGCCCACTGTAACAAAATGATGCCAAGCAAAGAAACTTAATACTGGGTTAGGGGACGTGTATTTAGAACATCACGCCCAAAATCGAGTTTTTTGGTACCCCTACCCCCTCTGTCACGCTAATGTCACAAACTTTGAGGTACCCCCTCCCCCATATCACAGTCACAGCCATACATAAAAAACATGATTGACCATTAGTGCAATGAAACATCAAGAAGCATGTAGGTTCATAGTTAAAAATC
>JAAXOA010001284.1:0-16635 GCA_036561885.1 Salina celebensis
CCGCTTTCAATACTTGATGCAGTCCACTCATGTAGCAAAATGTGAACAATCTTAACATGTTTTACTTCTGATGATAATAATAGACGATTTCACAGTAAAAAATTTGCTTGTTAGTAATTGCCAATGTTGTCAATGCAACGCGTAGTGGCCAATGAATCGAAAGCGTGCGAAAATTTCGGTTTTCGCATAAAAAGTGCTGTTTCACGTTTTCAATTTCAAAGATTTACATTCTAACATGATATAACGTGTATCCGTCATCTTTTGTCGTATTATACTCTCCATTAGTTCCTTTTTATATGAAAGCAGTGAATCGTGGATCTGAAAGTGACATATTTTTTTGCAACGCTGACGCAAAGTATGAAGGCAATATGTGTGCCTGAATTGCTTAATGCAAAAGACATGCATACGCACACAATTATTGTTTCACTTCTCGTCTCTTAAAATTTTCGAAACTTTTGGTAGCAACAATAAATAGAGTACATCATCATTACAGATACAGATGTACCGTGTACCTAAATATTACGTATTCATTTTTTCAATGAGACAACGATCAAAACATAGTGGTGACATGGAGGAAAACGGAAATAGGTATTTAATCATTATGTGGTTTGTATGAATAAAGTAAATTGTGTGAGCGGCCAATCGCAAAAGCTACAGTAGGAGTTTTAGGATATTCCCTTTTCTTCTTCCTGATTTCATGATAAAAGAAGAAAGATGATAAGGTGACTGGTTAAAATACAAAAACTGAACGATTGCTTTGCTTGGTTCGATTCAATGATTATTTCTTGCATGAACCGCTGAGAGAGTAGGTCAGCTTTACCTCAAATGGTTTTCCTAAGTAGAAAGAAGAGGTTTCGAAGATATTTATAATTTTTACAGATCTCCAAGGAGCGATAAATGGTATTTGGTGGTTCGAAACCAAGGAAGGAGTTTAAATAAAATGTTTCAGATGATGTCGCGTGATGTCACAACAAGCTTGTGTTGTGTTGTTTGAAAACTTGAACAAGAACTGAATTACTCATGATTTGAAAGTCAATACAGTGTATATAGGAATTGCACGTGACAGGAAGGAATTAAAGGTAAATTATCCAAATTTTGATTCGTTACAATGGAAATGTTTACAATTGTTTGAGAATTGATTCTCCATTGAGATGGTTGCCTGCTATTCGTTTTTTGTCTATTTTGTCTAGTGTTCATGTTCCTTGAAATTAAATAGATCGCAAAAAAATATGCTCTACAATGAAAAATTTGTGTTGAGTGCATTAGAAAGATATTTTGCATGTTCACCATCAAATGAGCAAATACGAAATGGAAAATTAAGTCGTTATCAGCAACAATACACAATTCACATGTTTTTGGTGTGTGCAATTCTAGAATTAGGGAGACCGGAATAAATTTGCATTTTCTTATAGACTGCTAGTCAAATTTCAAACTACAGACAGTACAAAGAAAACGACACACTTTCTCTCACGATGCGGGGTTGCACAAAAGAATCATTAACTAATCATTGGTTCAATGGTGTATTCAACATTATGATTCTGAAGATATGAACGTAACCGTAATGCAGATTATGTAAGGTATGAAGTATGATTTTAGAAACTGTGATTGGGGACGAGAAGATGATTACTAGTGTACAAAATCGGTTGAGGGGTGGGTTACAGGGTCACAAAAGTTCATGTCACATTCTGCAGCTGCACCACGAATATATGAGCGAAATATTCCACGAAGCTTTCTTTGCTTAAAGTAAAAAAAATAACTATTTTTATATTGGGATAAAAGCCACACCTACAAAATACGTTATTCAGTCTAACACATCAAATGAGTTTAACATGGAAACTCAGCCGGCTTTACTCAGCTAGACAGCTTGGTGCGACAAATGACCACGTACACAAATGCACGAACAGTTGTCGTAAGTTCTGTGATCTTCATGACGGTGTTGGAAACTTTATAAATTGTCCGTGCGCAACTAGCGGGGTACCGGCCCACCTCACGTAAAGTCGTAAAGCTTGTTATGTCCCCCAACACATAACAACACAATGTGTATGTATTCATGTAATTACGTCAAGAATACAAGTTACTTATTAATTCATTATGCACAATATTCACGGTTCTGTGATATAAGAGTTCTTGGAATAACGCCTTGGTGATGGATGTTGTTCTATTAAAGATGTTAACCAATATGCCAATCTCTTGTTACGTGTAACACGTCTTGCCTAGTACATGTTTCTATGTGAGGTTGTATCCAGCTAAGCTCAGGCGATGGAGTTCAATTTTCAAGTTTTCAGACCCCAAGTGGATAGGTCAAATTTTAATCAGAGACAGTTGAGCTCCACCAATTAATGTCAAAACGACTAAATACTTGTTGAAGTATTTGCCTACTAGATACACACATATACGACTACCTATAGTTACAAGGTTGTGAAATCTGCATTTGTATGACAATATCGAAATGTCAAAGGTTGAATTTATATGTTTCAGTGTAGAATTCTACTTAATATGTTTTGATTGTTTGTATTTGAAGTAAGATAAGGGGAATTCTGAACATGATATTTAATAATAGTAACTTGATAAGATTCCTACCTAAGTCAACGATGAGTTGATTACTATGATTAAATTTTTGTACTATGATTAATTATGGGATTATGTTTTTGGTCGAAAGTATCATACCGGAGGCGTGGATTTCATACGGCATAAAAAACAGTTGTTTACCAAGTTGCAATCTGATTACCCAATCCGTGAAACTATGTTGAAATTAATCTGGGGTTGATCGGATCAATATGATTTTTACTTCATAATTTATGCATAATTTTGTTTTGTCAGTCCTACGTTGGAGTAAACTACAGCACAGATATCTCACTTGTGGCAAAATTTTTGTGTGCATTTCCGTTCCCTTGATTTATCTCCCCAAAATCTTGAAAATCCGTGATATATTTCAACCTGTTTCACTAATCCATAACCGTGTGCATGAATTTCGAATATAATAGAATAATAATAATGAACAATTTCTACAGTTGTTTGCGAGCTTTAGAACATTTCATACATACCAATTTACCAACCTCGGGTTCCATAAATGTTTTGTTTTGAGAATTGTAAGTTGTAAGTTTTGGACTTTGCCATGACACCAGTAATACCAATATTGTGCTTTATTGTTTACTTTCCGGTGCATTGCTTTTGACTTTACTTAACTGAAATGCGCAACGAATAAGCCATTGTTGATTAAGTAATAAATTATGATTTGCCTTGATGTACGTACATATTACTTGACCATTTTCGTATTTTTGAAAGGTTCTATCATCTCTTTTGATTTAATACAATGTAACTTTGCTTGTTAGTGCAAGACCATTTCAAAGTAAAATCGTAATGGGAATTCCACAAAAAAAGTTTAAAACTTGACCATTTTCGTATTTTTGAAAGGTTCTATCATCTCTTTTGATTTAATACAATGTAACTTTGCTTGTTAGTGCAAGACCATTTCAAAGTAAAATCGTAATGGGAATTCCAACAAAAAAAGTTTAAAATGAATATATCGTACATGTTTAATTCAATACAGAATACAATATCTGGTTGCTACACTGATACAACGTAGATAAATACTGACCCTATACACACTCAATAGTTTTACCTGGAATTGTATCCGAGGCTTTTCAAAAATTCCCGACAATAGTTATTAGCTATCTACATTAATGCTTACGACGCAGTGTGGAAAATTCTTTGTTTTTGAAGTGAATCATGATGTAGCTATGCTACTTCCAACAAAGAAAGGAAGCACATTCTTATTATCTGCTAGTTTGCAATTTTGTAGTTACACGATCACATCTTCGTGATGAATTATAAATATTATCGTTATAATTTATATTTGCCCATTGTACATTTTGGAAATACTGAGAATTGAAATTTTCTTGTAGGTACTATTAACTTGTAGGCTGTATCCAAATCCATCATGGATGTATGAATATCAAATGAACATCATTTAACATGGATTTGAGAAATAGCTGCGAAGAACATCAACATCAAGATAATTGTTTTTCATGCATCACACATGTTAGGAAACAATGGACGTAATGTGTAATGAGGATAAATAAGCTGTTTTGAGTGCAAATTACGTGACTGGATTATGGCATGCAGGAAATAGTAAAACACAAAAACAATTCTGGCAGCAAACTCAAAACATGTACAGTGTGTTCACAAATTAACTAGTCGTAGGTATTCCAACCGCTACCTTTTCCCCTGGCTTGTTGGAAACCACACATGCTTCCATTCCACACGATTTCAAATTCAAACCATCTTGGCTTTACTCATCGTTTATTTACGACGCGAAGTCTTGCCGTTTCTGTACATGGATAATATGGATATATGTTTTGCTTAATTTCCAAAACACGGAGATTACATCGAATTCTTATAAATTATAATGTTGTGCTAGTACCTTTTAGTTACGTGGGAAGATAGTTTAGCCAATCATATTTGAACCATTCCAGACCTGAACAACAATTTTATTACTACACACCACTAATATTATGTATATACAAAATTTAATATAAAATCTTTTTTTGTTCTTTGACCTCGTTGTCTTTGTCCTACTCAAGATCGTATTTTTGTTATTATGGTTTCTTCAAATTTCGTACTTTGAATTCAGTAAGTGCTCGCTCACTTAGAGCTCACAGAGCATTAGAATCCGCCATACTGCTTTTGTCTCGAACCGTTTTTGCAATTTTGCTTGGTTAATTTCACGTTTTCTCATAATCCGAAGTTTCTGGATCAGATAAGAGCGAATTTTGATGAATTAGAATCTTTGGTAGCATAACATTGAACTCCTTTTCTTGCATGCTTCAGTGGATGGCCCACAAAAAAAATCTTTTCCAATTCCAACGTGTGTGTAATATTGAATGTCATGTCCTTTATAAGACTAAATTGATATGGTAGTGTGGAGTTTGCGTAATATAGCTTATTTATTGGGATCTGGACTGCACTAAAATGGAATTTAAGAAAGTTTGATGGACTGTGTGGAGTTAATAGCTGTGCAGCCGCAGTCCAAGCATACATATTGCAGTCTACAAGGTGAGACTATGAAGAGAGGGTGGAACGGAAGGAGAGCATCTTTTTTGGATTCCTGGTGAATACCTACTATGAATCTACTTCATATCCATGACAAATGTTGCACACAATATCCGATGCAGTAGCACTAGTATGGTTACAAAGAAATCGTGCAATTACAGCAGAAGGTAGCAATGGACAAACAATTAGAGAGAGAGTTGCTGCTAAGGCTTGATTAAAGTAGGAAGACAATGGAACTCCTTGAATAGTGGCAGAGGTGATCATGAAACCAGAGAAGGAGACAGATAGGTAGAAGGTCTTCCTTTCGTACTTGAACACACCAAAGAGAACACTACGGATTAGCAAAGCAATCAAATAAACTTCAGTGTGTCAGCTAGTTACAAAAAGCCTTTTTGTTAGCCTTAAGGCAATGCAACAAAGTAAAACCAACAAGATGAAAAAACGAAAGTGTTTGGTGTTTAATTTTAATGGCTGTAAGATTGATGGTCTCTTGGTTATGGGATGACGCATGCGAAACTCCCAGAAGAATCACACTACGCACACCATGCAGTAATACTATAATAGATTTAAGTTAAGTACACTACTGAACTACACATACAAAAATATGTTGGCAAGATTGTGTGTAAGAAAAGTTAAAAGACATAATACGGACAAAATTAATAGCCCCAATGCAACCAGAGATATATAAAATATTCGTAGCATCCTTCAGATTATTTTTTACTTGGGTATTTTTTCATTTAAAACTGCTTACGGAACTCTTGCTAAGTGTTTCAATGTAACTTAGTTACGTGGTTCAATTTAATTTGAATGAAATGCACAGCTAAGAGCTTTCGATGTGCTGATTTTTTAAATACAATTCTTTCAGTTTCTATCAAGAGGTTTTTGACACTAGAGTAATGTATTTGATTAGTGGGGATATTCTAAGACGCTTTTGAACAGACCCGAAGTGGCTGGTCGATTGAGTCTTTGATTTCCTACTTATGTATGACTTGTTTGGACCATGCAAGTTGGATTTTTACAAATAAAAGCTCTTCCATAACCTGTCCGTTCAATTATATTAGGCTCATCTTTCGTTGAATATTATGCATAAGCATAAGTGTTTTATTAATGAGATCGGAAACAGCACACATTCCTTAAATATTTAAACGTTCATTTTTGTCTGATTTGTTTAAAAAGACCAATATGACGCAGTCCAAAAGAAAAAGATACTTAGAATGGAATGGTAGTAACTCGTAACTTTGACTACTTCATTTTCAAGATAAATTAGGCCAGGCCGCATTCCCCCAGTTGACAATTGGTTTCCATATTTATGTCCTGTTTCATTTTCGATACCGTTTGGTTGAGCACTGAGCAGATAAAACTTGGGATCATTCATTACAAAAAACTACAGAACGGTGGAGAATAGAACGTGGTTCTACCAGAAAACGAGTAAAGCAAAATGATTGACAAGAGATGGTACAGGTTGAATATAATAACTGAGCTTCCAACGCCATTAACGCTTTGATTGAATCAAATCTAATTCATGAAGAAACAGAAGAAGAATGTCGCGAACCTTATCGATAGGATCATCATTTCATCAAGAAAGCGGGACTAAAAGGCTTTGTCGGCTAATAATAATTTATTAGTAGTTCTCGTTTCGTTCAAACTAACCCAACTTTTATTGCTTTATTCAGTTTATTCGTATGTTTTCCAAATGAGCTTCAGTACAGACAACGTCACTCTTACATAATAAACCTCGTCAAACAGTTCATTTGCGAATGTTGCGAGGGTGGAATCTTAAGAACTCATCTTTGTTGTGCAATTGTTCAAAATTGACTTGAGCTAAACTCAGTTGTGGGTTCTATATCATCATTCCCCGTGTCATGCCTTCTCATTTTATTGGGCATATTACAAACTTGAGACGATGTGACACAAGTGCTTCACCCCGTTGCGTTGTTGAAAATAGGCACTTATCAAAGTCGTGTGCGTGTCGTTGATGTGATTACGTTAGATGTTAATTTAGATAGAGTCGAGTTCTCATAGTACATCATCACTCCTCTCTCTACCCCGTTTATCACATCTCATCTTCCTCGTTTTGCATCATATCACTTTTATTAGCACGCTCCCATGATCATAATGCCATTTTGGACGAAACGACGAAAATGTAAAAATATGTATTTTGTAATAAAATAGTTCCTTCTGCGTATTATGTTCTTTCAATGGGGTTAGTTTAGTGAAAGGAGACAAGAGGAAGACAAAGTAGGCGAAAAAAATTACAAAAATGTTATGAAAAATCTCCGTGGAGAGCTATTTGTACATGCATTACACACTACAGAGTCCAAGATACCCAAATTATGGTGAGATGCTTTAAAATTATAAGCAAGGATGCATACATTCTCGGCTAAACCCACTAAACCAAAATTATGAAGCTGCATGCAGGCGCTGGTAGTGAGGAATATTTTATGATGCATTTTTGTTCTCATCCTCAAGAGAGACTTCTAAAAGACTGCAAAAATACAATGTTAGTAGGCACTGCTGTTTCTCACTGTGTGAACTGACAAGCATTCTGTAATAATATAAAACTAAGTTTTTCTTCACAACATATTTTTTTGGCTGCTGCGAGAGTGTTAATTTGGTAAGCTCCAAAATTGCACCATTCCTCACGTTGTCGTTGTTCACGTAGGAAGTTAACTTCTCCTCCTGTGCACTCAGGTTGGTGGCGCAGTCTTTCGTTGCGTTTTGTTGCAAACGGTGCTGGGACTACCGTGTAGGTTGTTGCAACACTCAGGAAAAACTATCAAAATCTGTATTTTAGTTATAAATATTGTGAATACATCAACCCTCCATAGGCAGCAGTGGGACTACAGAGATTGCACAGTTTTTGCTGTAATTTTGTAAGGTTAGCAGTGTTTCATTAGATGAAGTCATTTTTATTTACTTTGACGAGTGCACATTTTCCATTGAGAAGTTTTTTAAGAAGTGAAGTAATCTTATTATCCTCATTATTCTTATTATTTTTATGTATATTTTTGATCTGATTTTTTTCGCAGATAACAAAATTGAAGCACACGATAGAATGGATTGAGTCAGTCAGTCGGTAACAGCCTCCTGAGCTCCTTCATAACACATTTGTATGACACATTTATTTGCTAGAAATAAAGCACATTTTTCCATTTGGCAGTGGTGTGATGTAGAATGTAAATGTGATAAAGCCAGATTTAAGTCGAGTAAAAATACTGACAAGCTATAAGATTTAAGAAGTTAAGGTACATAGTTTGTCATCATCATCAGCAATAGCATCGATAATCAGCTCAAGTTCTGTTTTCTTTTCTAAAAAAGTTCACCTCTTTTGACTCCAAGTCTGTAGGAGGCTCAACTTCAACGTGATTGTTGTGTAACTAGAAAAGATACGAAGAGACAAGTCAGTTGTGAAGTGAAGTGACACGACATACATTTTTGAACTATTTTTGGGCATTTTATTTGTTTTAAGAGCAAGTGACAAAGTAATTTTGGTGAGTCATTCCTTTTAGACGAGGGATTAAAGAACTTCACGCTATCAAGAAACGAGTAACTTGACATTTGAAGATCTCAGCAAACCGAGCGAAACCCAGAACAGAACTCATTTCAAGTCTTCATTTATGCTAAGTGTAACGGCAAAGTTTGTGATCACTAATCCAGTGTGTTAAGCCAATAAAACAGTGATTTTAAACACCCCGTTACTTGGGAAACCATTTTTGTTTGAAACTAGCGAGCGGTACAGCATCGAACATGTTTCATCCGTTGTGCGGCTATTCGTTACAGAAAGGATCTAAAGTTATCGCTATTGCGGACTTGGTAAGTTTTACTTGTTTGTATAATAGGGAAACCATTTTTGTTTGAAACTAGCGAGCGGTACAGCATCGAACATGTTTCATCCGTTGTGCGGCTATTCGTTACAGAAAGGATCTAAAGTTATCGCTATTGCGGACTTGGTAAGTTGTACTTAGTTTATATAATGTAAAACTACGTTTGTCTTTTATTTGACACCCAACGGTAACGGATAAGATCCATGGATTGAAGCGTAACTGAAGCGAAAAGTAGGCACATGCACAATATTTTGTCATTGATTTGTTGGCCTTCCTCTTCCTCGAATGTGTACTTATATTTTTCCCTTCCACTGTGGCTATTGACGATTAATATGTAATATATCTCTCGCAGTGTCCATATAACAAATGAGAATATTACAAGCATAAAAATGGGTATGTTGCCAGTTGCGAAACTTTAAGGCTTCAAGATAACATGACGTTTGTAATGCGTGTACTTTTGGCATACGAAACGGCCCAACGACAGGTGCATTAACCAGACCAAGAATATTTTGTTGTCACTTGATAATTGGATACAAAAATATATCCTGCTATTTGCCATCATTACCAGGGTAAATACGATTGTGATGCGTATGGGTCATGTAAAAATAAAACTATGCGGAGCGGAGGCAGTGGCCTTTTTGTTATGACGCCATCTAATTAACTTTTCATGCAGTAGATAAGTAATGCATTTCTTTTTTGTTTCAATTTAAAATATTTACTTTTCATTGTTGTTTTGTTGTTGTTTCTCAAATGATTTCCTACGAATTTCCTATTACACCAACTACAAACTTATACATGTTTTTGTTTAGAATTGAAAAGTTTTGCTTAGACATAGTATCAGCATAAATATCCTTAATCTTTATGGCTTGATTTATCTTGTCTAAAAATTTTACGTCTTTTACACATTCAATGACGAATAGGTTAGTTGCGCAATGTTTCATTGAATACATTTTAGATGCTGAAGAATGTGACCTTTAGAAATTATAAACTGTTTTGTTTGTTGGAAATACGGGAACACGGATGAAATGTAAAATGAGACTTGATGCGTGTTAGTTCTAGTTGCCATTTATAGATATTGAATTGGCGATCCTGCAAGTAATGCTAGTCTTGGTTAAGCCAACTATGAAATGATAAATAATGCTCATTTAAAAAAATGATGCATGATTAACTCAATTTTATACATTTTTATTGCAGGTGATTTGTATCCTAAGCATTACTTTCCGATTGATCGTGTACGATTACCAGGAATACCCTCATGAAGAAGAAGGAGATTACCCAGGTGATTAATGATTGAGCATTTTGAAATAGTCTCTTCCATTTAGTTACATAAATTTAGTAACTATATGCTCTCTGTACACTTGTGTATATTATCTTATATAGTACGTACAGATTCAAACTCTTTGTTGCACTAATTATTCTTTCGATACAAATTTTATAAGACTTACTATTTTTTTACATCCTACTTACTACTAAAAAATCGGTACATATAGTAAAATGTACCGACATTTTTGTCAGAATGCTTTACTGACTCAACTTGCTCTGGAATTAATTTCTTTCTTATAATTAGGACAAAATGATTTTCTATAATATACCAAAATACGAAAACTTGACTTGGGTTTCATTTAGTTGAATCCATTCATCCAAATGCAACTTTAACTGGAGAGATTGAGGCGGACGATTCGGAACTCCATGCGCTCCACGCTCATGCTAATGCAACTCAAGAGCTGCTTGAGTTTGCTCGAAGTAAGTTTTATTTGCCATGTTTGAGAAATTTTCCATTCAAGACAAAGTGGAACTAAAGAAAATATTATTGTCACTATTAGATTTTTCCGTGACGGTATACATAGTACAAGTCGTTGTCGCTTTCATCATATTTATCTGTTACGTCCTTTTGGAAATCTGGTTGTGCAGATTGCTGATAGGAGCTTCGAAAAACGTAAGTGTACATAATTAACTTACCTGATTACTATGGTTGATGGTATATATTAGTTAAGTATGATTTCTTATGATAATTTGTGATTTTAGCGTGATGGTGCCGCTTGCAAGCTGTGGTTCTGGGTTCGCCTGACTATCACCGTGTTCATTCTCATGCTTAGCAATCTTTGGAATTTGTACCCTTCGATATGATTGGGCTGACTGGGCTTTGGAACCTTTGAATCTTTACAGAATCTACGAGTTAATTATTGTCAATGAGTTTCGTAAAGAAATTGTTGCAACTAGCGGGAGAGTTAAACTAAGAGCTTAAGACTGAATACAGGGGATAAAGGTGGAACTCCAAGTTTCCATACCTGTGTATAAAAATGTAACTTAGCAAATGTGGCTCCTGAAAAATATTATGCGATGGATAGGTTTTGTTCTTTTGCAACCAGTAGGAGTAAAATATACATGGTGCATCTTTAATAATAATTCAAATTAAAACAAATGCAAGAATAAAAGTGAGAAGTAGATTCAGCAAGTAAACTGTACAAACAAAAAGAGGATCAATTGTTATCTCAATATTCTTGAATAAAACTTCGAAGATTAAAAAGTTTGTATAACATAATGTTATGTGTTATGTCTGCCTAAATTCCGGCATAATATAATCATTTCATTGAAAGAATCTTAAATGTATCTTTTTTATAACTCAAAACAAGTCCTTCTAAACGATGTTAGTATTTTAAGACTAAACTACATATGTACGAGGATCTTTTATTTTAAAATATTTCACTTTATGGCTGCAACATTATATGCAAATTGAAGGTATTTTAAACATGTCTATAGTCTGTATGTACTTAGAACATATTTTTCATGACTTACTGTGCAAAATCTGAATTGTAATGTCATGTATTTTTTAAGGTAGCAGGGAATATTCAGTCGTATGAGGAAAAGTTTGAAATTATGTCGACGAAAAGTATAACGATTTACTAATGTTTGCAACAAAAAATTAATAATACAGCTTTACTATTATATCGAAATTGCTGTTTTGATTCATCATTCAGAATAAGAATTTCATTTTAAAGAGTGAAACAATATTATCAATAGAATATACATTGGGGCAGTTGTAGACTACAACCGACTAGTTCATAGTTTATTCGACTTGGATCTGTTCTACAAGCTGTCTTGTCACCTTTCCTGTCTTTCCTTTCGGGAGTTCGAGAACGAAGTGGACTCCACCGCGTATGTATTTGTATTCAGCCAATCTTTCTGCTCGATTGTACACAATTCATTAGAAATGCCGTTGGCAAGGCATTAAATGGAATATTTGAGAAACTAACCATTTGCATAGTTCAAAACTTCATCAGTAGTAACTTCAGCGTCAGGAGTTAACACGCAAAATGCCCTTGGAATTGATCCTGCATTACAAATATGTTCCTTAGAAATTGAAATTGTCTCGTTAAAATGTATGTTAAAAAAACTAATCAGTACCCCCTCCGTCGGGATCGTGAATACCCACTACACAGACTTCTGCTACTTGAGGATGCTGGAGTATGACATTTTCTATTTCGGTTGGTGATACCTGAGAATGAATATAAACAAAAAGGGAATTTGATTGCACTACTACAAACTACATGCACATTTCCAAATGTGGCTGACGTACATGGTTGCCTATGTATTTGAATATTTCCTTTGCTCTATCCACCAAATATATGAAGCCATCATCGTCATAGTATCCTTCGACGAATAAAATGTCAATATAGTAGAGGGATATAGGACCGATATGTGAAATTAGAGAAAGTCCATGTGAATAAACACCAACTTACCAACATCGCCCGTTCTAAAGAACCCGTTTTCAAACGCCGTCAAGGACGCCTAATATAAAACATTTTAAGCCATTATCAGCAATAAGCTGCATTTACAATCTTTTTATAAATTAAAATTAGTATGAGTTATATTATGAGTTGCCTCTGGATTCTGTAGAAGGGTTTTCTGTTCGGATTGAATAAATTATGCGTGAACAACCACTTCTAATGTGCAAAATCAATGAGAATAAATATTTGAGATGTTATCTGTAGCGCAACGTTTAAGGAAGATGATACTTCTTTTATTCATGGAGTAAAATGCATGGAAATTATGTATGAATGAACTTGAGTAAGATGTACTTGACTATGAATAGGATTCGCCAATTACTTAATCACTAATCAACAATATAGATTCACTTAACTAAGATTGATTCACTTATATAATTTCACTAATTGACTTAAAACTAGTTTGCATGAGTTATGGATCGCCTTTATGAGTATGAAACCGATTATATGAATATGAAAGATTAAAACTTTAACTAACTATCTTCACTTTAACTAACTTCACTTTAAAACTATACTATCACTTTAACTCGAACTGGAGCGGTACTTCTGAGGTTGTCGAGATTATAGGAAGAATTGAAGGTGGATATGGATGTATGAAGGCGGATATGTTGGTTCTCGAGCGGTGTAGCACAGAGGTGGAATCCTCTCGAACAAAGATGTAGTAGAACCAGGATTTTACGAAAGTAAAATGGTAGTACGAAAGGTGGCTGGAGAAATAATATGAAACTCCAATTAGTTTTATGAAACAGGTAGGGATAATTTTATGACTAAGATTATATTTTATGTAAGACGTACCAATAGATCTTAGCCAATGATTCCTGGACGATTTGCCACGGAATCTGCCACAGGGCTTGTTGGATGGAAAGGTGGAAACTATGGAACCAAAGAACAGAAAAGAAAAACCTAGTTAGATAAAACTCTAGTTGTAGGAAAAATAGACTTAAGAATTTTCTAGTTTAGCAGCTAGATTACCTATTTTAGTTTCCAGGTTGAGCTAAAGTCCTGTGCTATCTTGCTCAGAAACAGCACGACTGGAAACTTAAAACTATGAACTTAACCTAGGTTTTCTAACTGCCAAAATGGCTAGAAAAATATTACTTATTACTTTGAACGATTCATGATAACTGAGGAAAACCTACAAGGAAAACTAGTTTTATATTCCAGGTAAAAATCTAAATCTATTGTTCTGTCTAAGAGAGTAGGGAAGAAGGAGAAGGAAAAAATGTAACAAGAGTTCATGCACCTGCCTAGTGTTATGTGTGCTATAAGATGCGTGGATGCTTTATGCTAATGGGTAATGCTCGGTGATGCTCAGATGAGATGCTGTTGTTCACAAGTGCAACAGAGTTCAAGTTTCCGTGCAATGGTAGTATGCATGCAGGTATGGAATGAAATGTCAAAATGTTTTTCATCATAACTCGTGAATGCTGAGCTAGTTTTTGATCTAGCATAGCTTAATGGAGAGCCCTAAGTCTCCTCTTTCTAACAATAGTAAACTTACGAAACGTTTCTTCCTAGTTTTGGAGTTATTAATGCTTGAATGAGATGATGACTTATTTTACTACGCACAATAAAGTAGGTAGGTTCAAATGGTGATATTTCATAAATGTCAAAGACGTCTAAAATAAATGAAGCAGATTCTGAAAGCCCATGTTTTGTTCTATTAGAATCTGTTAGAATTATTTCCTAATTTTGTTTGTTTCTGGAGTTATGAAAGGATTTATGCTAAAAGCCGGATGGTGCAATATGGATTTTTCTTATTATGCAAAATGTTTATGGTAAAAATGAGAGGAACGACTTTCCAGTCGTTACAATTCAAATAGTATTCCGTGAACATTCCGTCACATTTGACGTGTAACTCGCCTATCTGAGCGGCTTGACAAACTTCGCCAGTCTCCATATCAACGAACTTGAGCTGAGACTCCAGAGACAAGTTTCCCAATACTAGCTGGGGGTCGTTCTAGAGGACGAGAATGTAATACAGCTCAAAGTTTCCGTTTCGTTACAGACAGACGTTTTCTTAGTTACCTTCCATCGATTCCTTTTTATTGCAATCCACGCTTGTGATGATTGGTACACATTCTGTCAGTCCATACAACTTCACTCGCAAGAGAAAAAAAAGGCATTTTTGTTTTCCGCATCCGCCAGATTGTTTTGTGGACAAATTGTTCAGCATTTTACTGTGATATTTTGGATACGTTCAATTAGATACTTACATTGACTACACTTTGTACACTGGGAATCGTTTTAAGTGCTTCGACTACCGCCGGTGTGACAGGAGCACCTCCACTTCCAAGGATTTCCAGCTTTGACAAATCTAGACTAGCAGCTTCCGGATCATGAACCAACATCAGAAGAAATGTCGGAAACCCAAACATAAAACTTGGCTGTAGGAAAATACAGGAAACCTGACCAGTTACCATTCAGAGCGAAAGCTACAAGATGGATTGCATTTTGCATTACCGTGAATTGCTGAACTGCATCCAGCACTCTTTGACGCGTTATAAAAGTTAAGTAGGTTATTCCGATACCACCAAAAAGGGAAGAGAATGGAGTCACAGCTCCAGATATGTGAAGTACTCTTTGTTAGCATCAAATTAACCTTATCTTCATCCTGAAACAATGGTGTAACGCCAGCCATAGTACACATTTGCCAGATCACGGCAGCCTGCGACAAGACAGCTCCTTTGCTCTTTCCAGTCGTTCCACTGGTACACATGATTAATGCTGGGTCATCCAGCTTCGTTTCTACTTTAGGTAACTCTACAGCACAATGAATTAGGTAAGGCGAAAGTGATCACTTCTCAGTTTCAAGCGAATGCGAATCTCTTAGGTTACCAGACCCGTCGTCCTCCATTAATTCATAAATCGAAATGCATCCGTCTATGGGGTCACGACTAGTAACTATTACCTCCACATCCCAGTAAATTTTGATCAGCAACACGTAAACACATTGCAGCGTGCATTGGCTCACAGTAAATCCATCCAGTTCGACTTTCTCTTACACGATCCAGTAAAGTCTCTATTCATATCAGTGGGGCAATATGAGACCAATCTTATTTTTCGCTTTCTTTATCCTAAGAATCTGAAAACCTGGAAATACCTTCATCGTCTTCCGGATATGAGGCACGTCCTATACCATTTGCTCTCCAAACCCCACCAAGAAATATAGGTTGCTTTACAATATCGATTTCCATGAAATATTACAACGTCACCTTTACGCAACCCCCGTTTGTACATTGCACTCCCAATCCGTTTTGTGAAATAGTCAAAATCTGCGAAATCGAAACTTTCACTAAGTGAGAGCATCTCGCTGTTGAGAAAAACAAGCAATAGGGAGCCGAATCAGTTTAAACTAAAACATAAACTAAAAAATAATATGATTTACTTTTCGATTCAGGGAAAGTAATTTGCATACCATCCAAATTAACCGTCCCTTCTCCACATGTTCTTTCGACTTTTCCACCAACAGTTCTATCAACGAGTTGTATTTATGAGGCGTCACAAGTGGTTCAAACGGTGATACTAAAATATCCTCAATCGCCATTTTCTACACTTATGTACTACTCATCCAGTGTTTCAGTGACGACTTTCTTGAACATAGTTCCAACTGGAAATGAAGTATTCATGGAGTTTGGAACAAATTAACTGACAAATTGAGTCATCGTCAGTCGGTTGATGTCTTTCTAAAATAAGTCTATTGACGTAAAATGCCCATCTATTATGAAGCGACAAACGGAAAGTATGCATCGATTCTTTCAAGTAATTATGAGATTAGCACGTAACACGACCGTGTGGTAGTTTGGAAATGGTCTATTATCTGTTTTTCGCCTTGATTCGATGCTTGCAAAGATTGTATCGAAGCTCGGGTGAGCATGAACAAACGTTATGAAAAAGTAAGCAGAAGTCAATCAAACGGAATAACATGTCAGATACGGGAGGGAATGCTTTGAGTCAAATATTTTCCTTTCTTC
>JAAXOA010001285.1:0-16632 GCA_036561885.1 Salina celebensis
AGGTATATATTCATGTGATTATTTAAAATTTTCCATTGGCGGCTCTGGAAACAAGGAGATGTAGTGAGAGTTTTTTTCCGTTCCATAATATAATTGTGGTTTAAAACCTTCAAATACACTATATTTTCGTGTTTTTCAGCATAGTTTCGACCTCTGACAATGCCAAAATGTTTCGTAAACGTTTATCTCCCTGAAACATTGTTTAAAATCACGTTTTTATTTAGAGTCGCGCCGTATTGATAGTAACTAACCGTGTTTTGCCACTGCAGTCATGTAAAATATAGCATGACTTTGGCAGTGTGCGAGCCGATTTCAAACATCGCTATATTTTTCACACGGCTTCTAAATCGCGTGGGAGTTTAATAGCGAGCCTGTAATGCCCGTTGCCTGCTAAGCGGTCGTATTTATTTCATAAAGGACAAGGTTTCCTACTTCAAAGGAAGCACAATTTAAAAAGACAAGGTAGCGGATTTATACTCTCATAATAAGATGTGAATATATACACGTGAACATTTAGTGCTTAAATGTTTTATTATATACAGCACTGCCAATATATAGCCTGCTTCATCAGATTATAATTAAAAGGTAAACAGAGTTACTCTTCCCGGGAAGTGTTTTTTTATATAAGTGAATTATCTGTTCCGCTGGCGAGTAATTTCCAGAGAGCGTGAGAAGTTTAACTTGTTTTTATTATCAATTCAAGTATTTTGTGCAATGAATCATTTACTTTAATGAATATATTTTTTGTTGAAAATAATACATATTCTTTAGCACAACACTATTTCCGTCAAAATGGTGTACGCGACGAATTCCACCGTAATTCAGATGGGGAAGTTGAGGATGCATGAGCAGGTAAAACAGAGCCTCTCTTTAAGATATTATATACTGAAGTATAACAGAATTTGAAGTGTATGACGAAAATATAAACGGTAACAATGTGTGACATAAAAATCATCAAGTTGGTAGAGGACATGCGGGATATATTCCTAACGGGAAGGACCAGAGACGTAACATATCGCCTAAAACAGTTAAAAAATCTGCTCAGATTGTACGAAGAAAACTGGGAAAGGATTCGAGTTGCTTTAGAAAAAGACTTGCGAAAACCAACAGGGGAAGCGAAGGTGTTTGAACATGCCTTTCTTATTGGGGATGTTAAGTTGGCGATTAAGAACTTAAGGAAATGGACAAAAGCTCAAAAACTGCCAAGGTGTTTGGTGAATGTGAGTGACAACGCTTGGTACAGATACGAGCCTTTTGGTGTGGTAAGAAAAACTAAAAAAAATGGTTTTCACGTTACAATTCATTGTCGTTAATTGACTGGTTGGTAAACGATTATTTACTTATTTGTGGTAAAAGGTTTTGATTATTGGGCCATGGAATTACCCCTTCATGTTGGCATTTATGCCACTTTGTGCCGCAATTGCGGCAGGAAATTGTGCTGTGATTAAGCCCTCTGAGTTGAGCCCACATTCAGCCGCTTTGATTGCGGAGTTGGTGCCAAAGTATTTGGATAAGAGTTGCTACAAAGTTGTCACAGGTATGTATACCAGAATAAATAATTAAAACAGTATTTCATAGAGATTTATGTTGTTCAAATCTATTTTCATTGGTAAATATTGCTGATGTGTGGTTTTATGTTGCATGCAAGCAATTATATTTGAAATACATTGGAACTTTGATATAAGGATCCCACTACATAGGAAGAACTGCTTTATAAGAACCTTGTTTAAAAACATGTTCGTACTTAAATTCTATGTATTAGAACCCATATATCGGACCTGCATGTTGGGGGTCCTTATAGAGAAGTTTCACTGTATATTCTAAATATGTGATATTGATATACTTATATCCAAATTGATTTTCAAAAAAACAACAACAACATAAAGTTTCATTGATACATAAGTACTAAACTGATTCAGGCCTTAATTGATAACCTCTAGGAGGCCCTGATATTGCCCAAGAGCTTTTAGAGGAGAAATGGGACTTTGTATTCTACACTGGGTCTACATCAGTGGGTCGTGTCATATACGAAGCAGCAGCTAAAAAGCTGACGCCTGTTTGCCTTGAAGTTGGGCGGAAAAAGGTACTTGTTACAGTACTGCTATAAAACTCAATATAAAAATCCAATCTATTTTTATTCACCCTGACAAAAAATCCAACTTTCGTATAATTTCAAGTTTGTAATTTTTGTTATTCTCCAGCCCGGTTTACATTGACAGCACTGCTGACATTAAGAAAGCTGCTCAACGTATTATGTGGGGTAAATGTGCAAATCTTGGGCAAACGTGTATAGCTCCAGACTACCTTCTATGCTCGAAGGAAGTGGAAGATAACTTTGTGCGTGAGTGTCGTCAAGTGTTACGTGACTATTATGGATCCAACCCTCAGCAAAGTAGCGACTTGGCAAGGATCATAAACAAAAAACACTTTTACAGAATTCGCAAGTATTTAGCGGAAACTGGCGGAACTGTTGTTATTGGAGGGGATCATGACGAGGAAGATCTGTGGATAGAACCAACTGTTATTGTTGGAGTGGATCCTAATGAGCCTATTATGTGTGATGAAATATTTGGACCGGTACTCCCAATTTGTAGGATTAAAGGGCCTGATGACGCAATTACGTTTATAAATGAGCGCTCCAGACCCTTAGCCATTTATGTTTTCACAACGGATAACGCAGTGCGGCGAAAATTCACGAAGTATACAAATAGTGGAAGTGTTGCTATTAATGATTGCTTGTATCAGTCGGCTTGTAAGGACTTTTATGTTGAAATATCTTTATATATTTGGAGAAAACACGAGTTATATTTGATGAGTTACTTTGTGGATTTTTCTAGTACATGATTTACCGTTTGGGGGTGTGGGAGATTCAGGACTTGGACAATATCATGGAATATTTGGATTCCAGACTTTTAGCAGACCGAGAGCTGTATTGGAAAGGAGTTATTCCCTGCTGGAAAATTGGACAGCGTACAAATTAAGACATCCGCCGTATGAAAATATGCACTTGAAACTGCAGACTTGGGCTATTGAAAGATTTGATTGGTTCTTTGTGGATCCTTGGCCTTATGTTCCTTATTTGATTGTGTTTATACTGGGACTTTTGGTTATGTATGGAATACAAAAAACTGTGCCATTTTGAACTCGAATCATAGATATTAATTGTAGTATTAGTGAGATAGACAAGTTGTAAGTGCCGTTTTTAGTTGGCCGATAAATTTAACGTGTAAGCAATAAATATGAATTACTAGTTAACATGATTAACTTGTTTTTACAAATCAATGCGGTACGGTATGCTTCCCATTAAGTATCATAAACACAGCCATTAAGGGTCAAACCAAACCGCCGTTGCTCAAAGTTTTTACAGAGAGACCTGTCTTGAAAGAAGGTATCTCTATAGCAACTGTACGTGTTGAGCTTGCCATCCCGACAACTATCAGGCATCTGCAAGGCTCAGCTCATCGTCAGTTAGCAACCAATTCCCATGTATTTTAAATACAAATTTGGAAACACGTTTCTGAGCGAACTTAGCGTGCCGCAATTTTGGCCAATGTTTCTAGAAATTGTTTGTAATTGTCTTCATCTATCGGGCTCGGCTAAAACGCAAATACTATATGGACACCGCATAAAACCTAACATAGAAACCGTATTTTTATATTTTCACCTAGTAACCGTACACTTTTTGCAAGGAGGTCCACCGCCAGAGATGATGACAACGACATGGATTTTTTAGATTTTTTTTTCATAATTGTGGCAGTGTTGGTTCGCTCTGGAGCGTTTACTTCAATTTGTATTGAAAATACATGTGAATCAATTATTAACGACATCGATTTAAGCTACGCGTTAATAACTGAATCATATACTTATGTTTGGAATTGGCATTGGCATTGTTTACATCTGTCAGATATTTGGTGCCAATCTTGTCAGGCAAAACTGCCGTTTCTGAAAATTCGTGGGTGAAAGAACCCTGTATTAGTAAATGCATTGACAATCTTGTTACAAGGAGTTTCTAATGCAGTCTGTTTAACTTCAATATAGGAGTTTTAATTCCTAGAAAATATCATATCACAACCAATTTATGTATGTTTGACATTATTTTGTTTTCATACATGAAGCTAGAAAATTTGGACACTAATATTTGTATCAATCTCTTTCCACTTACATAATTCGAAGTTATTAAACTTAGAAGTTAGACTTAAGTTATCAAAACAATGGCAAAAATACATGGAATTCGACAAGGACATGTGTACATAGACGCTAGAAGTGTGAAAAAACGTAATATGGTTGAATCCACATTCAAAATGGTTATTATGAAATACAGGACTATTTTTGCGAGGGAAAATAAACTTGCGGTATTTTTTTTACTTGTGAGCTTGTGGCTGTCAAATGTCGCCAAGACAAACTATTTGATTGATTTGATATAGACGCCTTTATGTTTGTAACTAACGGACACGGAACAATTTGTAACCCTGCAAGCAATTGATTTTACAGTACTCTTAACTATGCGGCTGCAATAAATTAATTTTTATATTTGTAGATTTAAAAATTCAGACTATTGGTACATACTGTGTTGATCGCAAGACATGGCTGAACAGTTTTGTTAAAGCAGTTCAGCTAATTTCAAGGGAATATATCCAAGCAAGTTCAAGTTACTCATCCAAAAATTGTTCTCAGAGTACTGAAACTTTACTTTGTGTAATGTTCAGATTATTTCAGCAACAGGTGACTTACTAATAAATAGGATTCTAATTATTCAGAACATTCAAAATGAAACTGTGACCTTACTTGCTAATAGGATAGAATACATTTAAATTATCATTATCGGCTTTGTTCACATACAAACACACATATGTACAGTACGCTTTACTCTACCAATGTTTTGAAAACGCACTAATTAACTGTTTTTACCAAGGAATTTTTCAATTGATTTAACCCTTAGTCAAATTTCAAGGTTGAAGAAGATATAATCTGTACTGTTTCATATGCCTGTATGGTATAATTGGGAAAAGTTTTGAATAATTGAAATTACTAGTTCTTATAAGGCTACACAAAAGAACTGAATGAATATATACGCATGTGGCAATTTTCGCAATTTACAAACAGTTACATAAAAGTCAACAAGATATTTGCATGTTGGCTAAGTAATTCCTGATATATTCCCTCTAATTACCAAACTAAGCACTAATTGCATGCGGCATTTGAAAACCTCCATTGAAATCAGGTACAATGTACAAAATGAGTTCTGTCTTTGTTTTCCATCCCAGTAATTAATTCTTTGAGAGCAATAATTCTTCCATTCATCAACCGACACAAACTTCCCCCTTGAAAGGAAACAAAAACTCAGTCTCTCTCTCTATATCCAGCTTGAATTAAAGTCAAAAGTTTGCCATAAAAAAAATTCTAGGCGTGCTTGTAAAACAAACTTTTCTCGTAAACTGTTTCCTTTTGAGCCCCTACTTTAACTTTCCCCGCTGACTTTGTGCAACTTGTGTAAATCAACAAAAACCTCAGTTGGCTTTCAAAGACGAGCTCCACGCCTAAAGAAATTGACTAATGATGGTGTAACGGTAGCATGTGTAAAGGAAGTAAATTAATGACTGCGGGCCAACACCAAGTCGTAAATAGCAATTAGGACTGACACTTCACGACTCTGGCAGACACTTGATTCAAGACGCTAATCGAGATGGAATGTATTTTAACGGAAAATATACTAGATTAACTGGACCAAAAATTACGATGTGTGTTCACACATCAAATTTACATAACCAAACTAGGTAATATTGGAACAGGTAACAGTATAGCATTAATTTAAGTGAAAGTGATACTATATATAACCGGAAATGATAGTGTATTAGCAATTTTATAAAATTTATAACGCAAATATACGCAACATTTTAGATGTAAAATGTTCTTGGTCTTGGCGTGGTAACATAAAATGTTCCGTGTAAGTCTCCAATGCGGAAAGAACCCTTTTCCGCTAGGTTTAAACATTTCTTGTTGGTATTTTTTTGTTTGATTAATACGTTTGTCAGGAACATACGAGGTGTTCTTGCTGTTCCCCTAGAAAATCGTAAACCATGATATTAGATATTTCGCTTTTATGGGTGTCATAACTACAAAACGTGGAGTGCATGAACTGTGGCGAATCTTAAGGCGGGTTTTGTATCCACCGGAAAAGTTTGTGAAAGGCTGGCAGAGGAAGAGAAATCACCATGATGGAGTAACACAAGAATGTAACGAATAGATATGCATATTTACACTATATCGCGTCTACCAACCGTCTAAATGTTTGATATTCGGCGTTCAACTGATACAAAAAACTAAATCCTTTATTTATACAAATACGCATGCACCTGTGATCAATTATTACTCGAAATTCATCAAGTTTAAAGTGAATTTTTACTATTTCATGCTAAATGATCAAACGATTTTCTTCCTTAATACATTTTGTACATAAAATACTATTGTATACACTGTGTTGTAAATATCTTGGAACCTTTTTACTCTGAGTTGCTGGCAAACATAAAACTTGTTAGGAAATACAACACGGAACGAGTCATTGGGGTATTTCTACTTTGATCGAATGAAAACAACTAGATAATAATTACATTTACTCTGGCACGTAATCAATTTTGTTGCTTCACACTCATTTCCAGTGTGTTCAGTACTCGTCTCAGAACCTCTTCACAGAAGAACAAGTTTCCACATCACGTAAAGCAATACTAAGTACTAGACGAGGATCATTACATTCTGATGGAAAACAAATAAACATAGGTGAACATAACAGGTTTTATTTTGTGGAACAGGCAAACAACAAGAACTTTAGGAAAGAGCATTGCAATTGGTGTCAAGTCTATCATACTCAATGTCCAGAGGAAGGACCTTTGAAATAGAAGCGTTTTCGTTCTGGGAATATAATACAATAATGGATGGACTATATCAGTCAGAGGACAAGAAACTAAATTGTTGCTTTCAATTAAATACATATATTTATTTATATTTAGCTATTGAAAAACGGCGAAAATCGGCTTCATTGAAATAAAAATGGCTACTTTAAGCCCCTACCGTAAAAAATGGCTAGATTTTCCTAACGGCCGAATTACGCCCTTTAAAGACTAAATTTGACATCTAGTCCTCTGACTGCATATACAGTAGCAATTGTGCGTATTGCTTAGTAGCTACTAATATGTAAGACAAGGAAACTCACAAGTGACATGTTGTCATAATCTTAATGATGTTGCCAGAATGTTATGATATATTGCTAGATTATGCCCAAAATGCGCATCACCATTATGCACCTTGCAAATGTTCCCCAAAAAGAAAACTTTTTCTCTATCGTTCGGCTTCGAGAGCATTAATATTTCTTCGTTTTTTGTCTGCCGCTTCATTCCAACTTTTATGCACTTCTTCAAATAAAAAAGAAACTTTTCTCCCTTTTGATAGCTGCAACTATAAGCATCACAAAAGTTTCCTCGAATAAAATGAAATCTACACTGTATAAAGTGCGTTGAGATGTTTCGTATAGTATTAAATCAGAAATACCCTTTTCGGGAAGTTGGAAACCCCCAGCTACTTTTACTTGGGTAATAATTTTTAAAGAAAGATAGGGGAAAGATTTTGACTTCCGAAAAAAGTCTCAAATTACAAATCATTCTGAGAAAAAAGGCTTTTATCCAACGAGCCAATTTGTTTTATGGAAAAAGTTTTGTTTCACATGTCACAGTGCAGATATGCATATTTGGAATCAGGAACTACCTCAGGCGGCAGATTTAAGTAGTTGTTAACCAACAAAATAGCTGTCACTCCAAGCAGGCAAATATAGTACATTTAAAAGAATCCACATAAGTCAATCATTATCAGCAATTCTACAAACCACTCTGACGATGAGACTGACACTACCTGCTACAGAATGGGCTAAACTTTGTCTGTATGTTTTGAAATGGCGTTTTAATAATGCAAAAAACACCTTTATCATTAACCATCGATTTTATGCTTAATTCACACATGTTTCTCTTAAAATGAGTTTTAAAATTAATTATTAATCTACCAGATTTTTGTCTCTCGTTTTCAATCACTGTTTTATCGGATCAAGACTTAATTAAGGACCAGACGATTTTCCATTTAAACGGATCAGCGTACAGACGTGCCAAAAACTGCTATTTTTGATGTCGACCTTGATCTTGCTTTGACCACATATTTTATCTTGGTACTGTTATTATTTTAGATATGTACAAAACTTAATGCTTGAAACTTTCTCGCCTACTTTCCCTACATCACTGTCCCAAAGTAAGAGTCCACTTCTTAAATCTTCAAAGTCCTTGTACATTTTATAGAGTAAAGAATAAAGTAAAAATGAATGTATAACGCTTAAGGTCTCTGACAAAATGTATTGTGTGGACGTATCCAAGTTGATGTTGATATTCGTACAAAGTTCTCTGCATTTTAGTTCGCGTTTCTACTCCAGTGAGTATTATAATGATGATGCCTCCCATCTTACGACTTACAAGCTTTTCTACAGTTTCCAACTGCCGAAAATGAACCGCAACCACCGCAGGGATGATCTAGATCAAGAGTAAAATGTGTTATTGCAGTACAGTGCATTTTCATGTGGGTTTCTCTCCCCTCAAACCAACAGACTAAAAATTTCCATAAAACGAGCTTTATCTTTACCACACTCGTGAAGATAGCGAGTATAAGATTTCTGCGGAAGTGGAAATTCAACTTAGCTTAGGCTGCACATTTAACAATATAATGGAAGGAAATGAAACTTTTGAAATGGTTCGGAACATAATTTCGCTAGACTATGTTGTCAACCCCATGCCACCGTAAAGTATTTGATGTTTTCCATGCTGACGGGTAAAATATATTCTGTTTTTTTTGGTGCAGAATGGTGTGGAAACGTCTACAAAATTGTGTAATCATCTGAAATCCACACTGGAAATAAAAGAAACCCGAAAATTTTTCAACCGGAGACGACGAATCTTCTTGACATCAGAACATTGGTATTTGGTATTTGTTCAAATCATGAAGCTATATGTATTATGTATGTATTATATATTGCATGAAAAGGGCACAGCACTCACAACATTAAGATTATCAGAACATTTCATTTATTCAAAAGGTTATTTATTATGTCAATTCAATCGTGCAGCCGTACACGTATGTAAATTTCGCTTACATTTGTGCAAATATATTCGCGTAAACTTTATAGGGGCCAATCCCCCAAAATTTTGTTTTTTGGTGTATAGTATATACATATTTATCTCGTAGCTATGGTTCTGTTTGGCGTAAATATCCCTTGAAATCTGAAAAACAAAGTTAACTCAATACAATTCTCCCAATAATTTTAGTAAACATTATATAATATTCAAAATGCGTGCATTAAATTCAATTATTTACTTATATCTGTCTGGAATCTTCCCAAATACTAAAGGAACGGTGTTGAAAGTACGAGAAGAATTAAATAACAAAGCTAAAAGTATTTGGTTTACTTCATGCTTGAAAAATCTTCGTATATTAGAATTTAACACGTTAACACAAGGGTAGCTTCCACACATTTTCGTACTTTACGCAAGTGTCTAACCGGAGGGTGGAACTGTCTCCAGAATAGTTTTTGTTAACGAACCGCAATATATATAGTATACAATTGTAATGACAACTGGTGCAGGGACGATGTTCAAGCAGTGTGATCGAAAGCTTGTAACACACACATCACCGCTTTTCTTATTAGAAGAATTTGTGCTAGAGAAAATACCACGAATTCCCATGAAGACTTGTTTTATTATCTGGAATATCCCTGTGATTTTCTCTTCCACCCATAAAATATACTCTAGAGAATTATTTGGTCAGGCTATGTCCATTTTGTACATGTAGTGGTTAGATGGTGGAGGTTGTTTTCCAGGACAAGGTTTTGTATTAATGCTCGTCGATCGTAAAATACGGCGAGTATCTTTTGAGGAGGTGCTTTCCCCGTAAGTATGCTCAATGTTATTTCTCTTTCCCCTACTTTTGTCGCACTTTTTCCCATTTTAATAATTGGAAATGAATCTTCCTAGCGTCACAAGAATATAATGCTGCACACTCTCCCTCGGGAATTTGGAACAAAAGGCGACAAAATGTGAATGACGGACGGTTTTTTCAATCCCCTTTAAATGAAATATGAGGGAAGGATGGAGTATTTTTATAGTGTATGAAAAAAGCAACAGGCTGAATAAGTCGGTGAATATGAGGGATTAATTTGATCAGAATTGTAAACAAATGATTTTTATCATATTCGACGAAATTAGATTCTACACTGGCTGGCTGGATTCTACACATAATATCTCATCTGTAGAAACTATAAATCATCCTATCCCCTAAGTTGGCAAATCCCTGAGATTGTTCCTTAGGGCAAAACTCCAGTGTGAGCTTGTGTAAACGTCGTATTTTCCGTGCGGTGTATATATTGCAAATAGAAATACCGGGTGCTTTAACAAATCTGTGAAAACAATTATGTTATTGCTGTGTATATTTGGATGAATATTTTGGAAAATACGATGAGTTCATCAAGTACATGTGATATTGTGTATTACGCCTTGTTTAGTATATTTGGAAACTGTGGGTCAACAAAACCGTTAATTAAAAATATCTCTAATGAATACCTTCAAATAAAAGGCTCAACTTCTTCAACTTGTTCAAAAAGTTTAATGTGAGTTCCTTTTAACCATGCAGTCAGCTTAATATTTTGCAAAGAATTTGACTCCCGAAACCTTCAATTTTGCACCGCATATTTAAACTTTGTTGTGATTTCCTAAGGCCAGATTATACGTCCTTCTGTGGTTCTGCCCATTTCGTTTCTGTTTACTTGGTCGGATATTAATGAGGACACTTATTACACAGGAATACTCTTGAAAACACACTTAGCAGAAGACTCTCCCACGCTTCCGCTAATTAATGATACCATATCAGTTACAATGCCAAAACCGGCAAATACTATGAAACACTTTGTGTGCACAAAAGCTTTTCATTTTCTAAGATCTAAACAAAATACGAGAACAAAAGCGGAAAACATTTATCATCAAGTTGGGAAGGAAATACCCGCTAGAATTACAGTGGTGGTGGCTATTATCGTAAACAGCAATTAGAAGAAGCACCCAACAGCGCATAATAGAGAAAAGATAGCTATTATTACCAAAATGTCTTTAAGATTTCCCGTGTTCCTTACCAGTTTCCTACTTATTACCCGATAAAGTAAGCTCCTAAGATGGTATAGCAAATTTCTCCAAGGTTCCATTGATTTTTTTTCTACGGAACTTTCTCCAGTTTCAGAAAATTATGCTCATTAAAATTTAATGGTTCGAAAGAGGATCACCAATTTAATGCATACATATCCATTGCTTCCAAATAACTTTCCCCGAAAAAAAAGGTTCCAGTATAGAAAACGAGATGACTTGAACATTACATGTAATATGGATTGCTTTCTCTGTTAGGTTGTCATACAGAGGGTAGTTGGATTGAAAGTTTTACGTCAAACACGATCCTCGTATATGAGATCTCAAACGAAAATGAGTTATTTCAGTTGCTCTTGAAATGACAGGTTGTTAAGAAACATCTCCCCTCCTGTGAGAGAAAAAAAAGTAATTCAGCTAAAAGCAATACATACGGCATTGATAGATAGGGAAGTGAAAGCACTCGAGCCAAGGAGGTAAGTTCACCATCAAATATCATTCAATTTTACGTCGGCTATAAGTAATTCGGTAAATACACGAGAATGGAACATGGATACGATGAAGTATGGCTAAAGAGTAAAACTCCAGACGGTGGCCATCAAAACGCTACATGTGGATATCAATATTTGTCTACGTGAAAATAATTGAGGCAACTCTGGAGAAAATGAATGAGTTGTAATAAAAGTGTAACAGAAATATAATAGTGAAAAACATTTATCGTTCTTCACACAAATATATTTAGGTGTAGATGAACGATCCAGAGATGGCGCTGCAGTCAATCGCTCCTATAAAAAAGTTAACAATCTAAAGCAAACAAACAATATTGTTTTGGTTAATTACACGGACGTGCTGTTACCTAAAATGATCAAGTTTTTATGATTACAACTCGTATCCAGGTAGAATTTTATGAGGACATCAGATGAGAAACAAAGTCGTCAGCAGTATAAATACGGGGAAAATAAACGGAAAACTTTCCCAATGCAAACTTCTCACGCGTGTGTTGTTTCGTATGTTTTTTTATGGAGCCAGGTTATTTCCCATAATAGCCGAACAACTTTCACCGCTAAAGGACACTGTTGAGTTTCGTTGGACGGACGTTTGACTACAATAGGATAAAAATTGGATACAATCATAAAGGTGAAAAGGTCGTGTCATGGCAGCCATAATAAAGATTTTAGGCAGATCGCAACAGAGGAAACTGTAATCGTAAAAAGGATCAAAAAGTACGACAAAAGAGGGCAAAAACTATATTCTACATGTAAGCTAAAAGAATATCCTCCTATTATTGGGGATTGTACTCAAGGGTGAGTGAAACGAGCGAGATATGCAAGGTTATTAAAGATTACAGGGAGAGATTGGGGTCATCACCAGATGAAAATTGTTATTACCCTTATACAAGAGAAAAAGGCTTACGAGTCTATATTTTTTATGACACGTGTGTGAGCCTGAACAAAGATTTTCGTAAATCCTTTTCCAAATATCAAAAAGCTTTTGGACAACGAACGCTTCATAACTACATCGAAACAAATTTTGACCCGACGTCAATAATCCGGTATATCACAAGAGAAAACTTTCACCCATCACGTTCCTCACAAACTATATGGAGGTATCGAGGACAACTACCACTTGAAACGCTTACCTTGTAGATGAAAAAGCTGTTAGTATGTAATACTCTAGACGTAGAAAAATCTATTTCCCATCGTCCAAAATGGACTATTTTTGTTTACCAAATCCTCTCATATTTGATCTGTCAAAAGCTAAAATCCCCACCAAATATAAAAATTGAATCCAACGGCAAGCTTTACTTATGATGAATAGATCAAATATTTTATGTCTGGTCAAATTTTCTCCTAGAGAAATACGGTTTTGTACACAAAATCCTGCCAGGTGTTGAGCTCTTAAAAATGTAATATAGAAAGAGGACATGACTCAAGGGTGGTAGTCATTTATCTTGAATTATTAACTTGCCAACAGCACACTTGTTTTCTATGTCATAAATAACACTTCACTTTCTCCTCTATATATAAAAACCCTGTTTACTTCATAAAATGCTTCCCCAATTCCCTCCGGATCACTTTTTATATCCTGTATTTTTTATGCATTTTTCATAGATTACAAGACTTTCATCCATTTTTTTTTGTGTCCGGCCACAAGTAACTTTCTCTACAATAATTTATCAAACAGTTGACCACTAAAAGCTTGCAAAATATAAAAGTATCTGGAAAGGACAGGCGTTTTCTGGTAGCCTCATGAATGCACTTACAACATGAAAAAGGTTGGAGAAAGTATAAAACTTTCTCCGGATAGCGATCGCTCAAAGGTAAAAACATTTTTAAACCGTATAATACCCGTGTAGATACTCGTAATCTTACAAAAAGTAATTTTTTTCCAACAACTTTCACTTGCTTTCTCCTCCAAAGAAAATCGTTCAGATGAGTGGAAAGGACAACGGGAGAGACATTTTCTCCTCGAGGGTTTTCTCTTTTTCTGATAAAAAAAACGGTAAAAGTTGTGTGGACATGTATAGATTAGATTTTTTTTTTCTCTCTACGAAAATGCAGTGGTTTTTTTGGTGATTGTGTGGAAAAAGGACGAAGCTCAATTTGGTGGAAAATTTGTCAAATTCTCTGTACTGGAATGAGCGTTTAGGTCAAGAGAGTGAAAATGGAGAGAGAATATATTTGTCCTCTGTTGAGATTTAATCGTTGTGGAGAAAGTGTGTAGAGCCAGGTAAGAGAAAACTAAGAACATTTTTATAGCCAGAAAAGTATACATTATCTTCGGACCGATACACCCAGTAACAAACTCATTTCGTTCGTGATTTTCTCCCTGAGAGTTTTTACCGAATAGGGTTGTAAAACTGTTAAAATAAATAACTCGCTATCTTCTCCAGCTGAGGGAAAAAACAGGAGAAAAAAAATATATATTGTAGACCACACACCAGAGCTATTAGAAATTTCCCCTTGAAAGAACTTTCTCCTCGAAGGAGCTCCAGTCGTTGGAGTAAATTCCTTTTTAGGGAAAATGATGATGACTCTGGCTGGCGGAATGCCGCAATTATAACACTCGACGACCAGAGGAATGCTGACACAGCTATAAAAACCATTATCTTTAGGAAATTCTAATAACCATTCATTTCATTTTACCTCCCAGCTCATCTTTTGGGGTTGTTCAGTCACAGTGTTACTTAAAATCGGGGTGGAAACCTACAGAGAAAGTTTTCTTTTGGTGGGAAACTTTCACCAATTGTATTCTGTGGAGGATTTCCTTATTTCCTCCAAAAAATCTTGTTTTCCCCAGTCTGCATTTTTTTCTATTACTATTCCCTCTAATAACTTTTACTTTGCAACTTTCTCCCCGTGCGTTTCCTTCCATAAACATTTTTATTTACGATATCTCACCTAATTCCATTGCAACCTATTGAAGTACAATTTATGGGTTTAATTTTTATGACAATATGCGGGAAATAAAAGATAAAACTTTGTCACTTTCGGTTTTATTTACTGCATTTTTCTTTATTTTTTCAAATAGAAAGCTCTTTAATCATCATCGTCATTAGAATAGATACTTGTATACATATATTATATTACTTTTCTATAGTACAACCTTAAAATATATAAACAAGAATGATGGTATCCCTTAAATCACTGTGCGAACAAAATAAGTACACAAAACACCTCCTTAAACTATTATTTACGACAATATAACATTGAACAAGATTGTATCTGCAAATTATACCAGATAAAGTTGACTTTGGCTAAATATAAACAAATAATGACACATTGTTTTGTTTTCATGACAAGAATACCGTGTACACCGTTGTGTTTTTATCATCCGGGGTTCATAAAACAACTCTAATTTTTTTGGCATTTTAAAATAAAACTTTGGTGCGTTTAACATTCCTGTATTGAATTAACTTTCACCAATGAAAAAAAAAAAATGATTGTACGCTGAATAATTCACACAATAAGAATTGATATATATGTATCTATTTAGCACACAAAAATTACATTCTTGTTTTTTCGTATAAACTACGTATATATTTTTTATACACAATTCAATTTTACTGGCCATATCCTTCCCAAATAATGTACAAACAAGAAAGAAAACGAAATCTAATAGAAAGACAATTTCCTTTCTGGTCGTACCATAATTTTCCCCGTGTTTGTGACGGGTAGCCCTTACTAGTTTAATACCTTACCTTATACTAAATAGATATTTTTCATTGTCTCTCGCATATTTTTCTTGTGCTTTCGTCTAAGAAACAAGCAAGCATTTTTACCCCGCATAATAAATCAGTCCGAGCTTATATTACGAAAAACAAAACACTGACCACACAGCCTACAAAGATGTACCTGTCACAAACATAGATTTGACACACAGTAACTGTTTAAAATGTACCTGTATACATTTGTGTTTTTATATTAATTTTTCGTAAAAAAATTAGATATTTTCTGCTTTCAGCTCTCTCGGTGTGGTTATGTTGGTCGTGTGAAAAGTAAACCTATTTTACTATCTCAAGAAAATTTGTTCTTGCCAAAAACCTACTCTGAGGAAACACTACTAAGAATTCTTTTGACAAAATACCAATAACCAATTTTAAATTTGTGCCGTGTGTGAAGAAAAAAAAAACGAATTGGTTTTTTTAGTAGGCACACTCTACTCTACACAATTTTGGTAGGTTTTTAGAAAAAAGCAAATTTGTACCTTGTAACCGACCAAATATTTTCTCGTGCTTTCTCTCACAAGTCTACTCAATTAAAAGCGTTCCAAGTTTTTTTTTCTCAAACTTTTCCTAACTTTCCCAATGAAAAATATTCTAATTGGTTTTAGCTCTCCAGATGAATTTTTTTTATGTAAGGTTCTCTAGTTAATATATTTTGATGTGTGTGTTTCAATGTTGTACTCATTTTAGATGAAAAAAAAATCTTAATTACTAAAACCCGACTAGCTATAAATTTTTTGGCTAAAAAATATTCTTGAACAAAGGCTGACTAAGAGTTTTCTTACTAAAAAAATTGGTAGGAACTTATTTTGGAATAGAAGATAAAAATGACTTAGGGCACAGTATAATATTATGTTCTACAAAAAAAAAAGAAAAATGGTTCCCTCTGGCATTCTCTTAACAAGCTCCTTTTTTTCTCAAGAAAAGAAAAAAATCCTTCAATACTTTGTGTCTATTCCCTACAGATATGTAGTAAATATTTTCTTTTACAAATGACGATGACATACGTTTTTTATAGTGTATTTTGCCACGGTATAATTTTTTTTTCTTATTATATCAGTCCTATAAATTGTATGTACAAACTTAAAGGTTTTTTTTATCCAAATAACAAATAAGATTGGCCGCTAGATAGAAATACTTTTGTATCTTATGTAAAAATTTGATATACTTCTGTGCTTTACAAGCTTTCAAAGAGAAAGC
>JAAXOA010001286.1:0-16628 GCA_036561885.1 Salina celebensis
GATTCAGATGCCGAGTACGACGAGACACACAACGGTCGGATTTATCTGAGTTAAAAACAGAAAAAAAACATGACGATTTTTATTGTAGTTGATTTAACTATACTCGACTATTAAAAATGTGCTTTTAATAAAACTTGACAGTTGAATAATAACATTTAGGATCAATTAACATTGAATTTACATATAACATATAACATATAACATATAACACACCTAATGCCATTTCCGCCAAAACATGTTTTCATGCGTGTGTTAAAAATGAATTTCTTGGAGTTTCAAAATGTCTGTAAAATGACTGACGACCACGACCATGACAAGACACAAGACAAGGAGAAGACCAAAGCTGGACTTGAAATGGTTCTAGCACTGATACTCGTTGAACAGTGTACACTCTCTGGACATCCGTTGTCAGGTTTCAAAAAATTATCTCGGGAGATATTCATCCCTATCAGTAAGAGCTGCCAAAGTGGAAGTTTGAAACGTTAGAAGATCAGTGTCAGTGACCAATTGATTGAGGAGCGAACAGAAAACCTGGTGAGATCGCTTGGAGTTCAAAATGGCAAGTTCAATCCTTGAATGCACGTGGAACTGGAGGGACAGGCAGTTACAAACTCATTTTCACCGACTGCTTCAAGAAGGGAGTTTCGTTGATGTGACACTGTTTTGCGAAAGGTCAGAGCGTTAAATGTCACCGAGTTATTTTGGCAGCGTGCTCGGATTATTTTGAAAAGCTGTTTAAGGTCAGTCCAGAGAAGAACTTGGTCGTTTCCTTGGCAGGCGTAAAATATCCGGTGCTGGAAGCACTTCTCGACTTAATGTATACTGGAAAAGTGAGGATCAATGAGAAATTCAGGAGAGATCTCTTGAAAACAGCAGCGGAGTGGAAAATTCGGGACCTCGTAAACTCCACCAACGAGCAACAAGAAAGAAATGTCTTGGAAGATGAGTCAAGTGTGTTTGGTGGTGACGATGAGAATATTGAGGAGGATTTAGTCAATGACGGACAAGTTGAAGAAGATGAAATGCAAGTAGAAGAGGAAGTCAATGTCGGTAATCATTGTGAGAATACGCAAGATGGAATTTGGAATCTGCTTCGCAATCCGGTAGCAACAATGCATTGCCCTAGGAATGCCCCTTTGCAACACAATAAGAGGAAGTTGACACATGATGTAAAATTGGAGAAGATTCCAAAGTTGCCACCTCTGCAGAATCAAACCATTCCTCAAAAGAAGTTTAATTTCCTAAATCATCCTACCCGGAAAGCTATTGTGAAGCAAGAACCAGAAATTACGCCTTCGACGCAGGGTTCAGTTGTAAGAAGTAGACGAATTGCGAATTCAAAGCATGCAACTGGAGATGGAAGCAATCGGAACTGGGGTAATGCTAGAACGGACAGATTTCTTGCCGCAAGGAGAAAGCCAAGCAGTTGACGGTGTCTCCATGGCGTCTACCTCCATTTGCACCAATAAACCAATGAAATTGGAAAATAAAACAGCTTCACCAAAGGAAACATCAGAATCGCCAATAGGAGCACGTCGCGAAGCAAAAATGGCCATCAGACAAGATGCCAGGTTGAGGAAGATACCGGGACTTCCAATGTCAGCAGCTAAACGTGCAGTGTTGAGGAGGAAGATAATGGCCAAGAAATTAGTCGATTCGGGGTTAAAAGTGGCCCAAGCTGCAGCAGAATGTGAAATTTCAATAACTACTCTTTATAGATTCCTCAGAAAGTTTAAGACTGTCGCTGTTATTGAGAACGCTTGTGTGAACCAAGATGCAGCTCGACATCATCCAAATGTGAAGCCGAAAAGTGTTGGAAAAGAAACGGATTCTGACAACTGAATGATCTCGTAAACTATAATTCATATCAGTACTCATCCATACTTGTGATTTTCCTTTGTTCATGTTTTTAGAGAAAATCTTTGTATTCAACTTTGTCTTAAGATTCTTGCATTGATTCATAGTGTCACACCCTGTCACACTTGCACATTGCAGGGCTTACAGATTCCAAAACTTTCTATACTTTCTAACTTAAATTGTTGTTTTCGGCAATCCAGTACTTTATATTGTGCATTAAAAAATTCAAAGATAAAAGTGAAACTTTCCTAACATTTGTGAACATTTTATTTTTTCGCTTTCATTTTATAACTTTTGGTCATACATTAATATTATGAATAGTTGCCAGTTATCATAAGTTAGACGAGCTATAGTATTAATTTATAATTTGTAGACTAGACGAATTGCAAATGCGAAATTAAGGATATGCTGAAATTGATCGCGGTAATTTTCCCAGAATTCCTTGCAAAACTACCGTGGAAGTAACTGGAAGTAATCTCAGCTTTGTTTCCATAAGCATGCGGAAAGGCGACAAAAATAATCATCACGTTTTACCTTCCATACAGAACACGCACGTAGCCCGATCCGCGCGATTATCGCAACATTACCCCTACAACCTTAAATTATAACCTTACTGAATTTTGGACCATGAGCTCCTCTCGTATTAAAGTGTCCAAATAGTATTAGTTTCATTCAACTTTTTGTAATATGATACTTTTCCATTATAAAAGATCAATCCTGACAAAAAACCTCGTTTTCTTCTTCAAGCAAAACATACCAGGATGGACTAGGGAGGAGTTGGAAGTGAAACGCTCTTATGCAAACTGTAAAGTTCATGTCATCAATCTGATTAAACTACGTGTACAAACATCCTCATCTTGTCCTGCATAGACAAGCTCTTCTCAAATTTTGTACTTTTCGGAACTGAGTTGATGTACAATTTTTTTCCACAGAATTCATGACTATTTCACAATGTTACATTATAATCATTTGTACTCATCGTTTGCATAGATACACAAGCCCAGGGTGACGGCATAGCAGACTGATTCATACTTTTTTTATGGAGGGATGTACATCTGCGAGTATCTAAGTGGACGCACGCACATTTAAATTTAATATGTCACATGTATCTTTTAAGAAGCATACACACAGATACTTTTCAACTTGCTACAAGCAGCAGTCTGGCATTTTTATGACTATTAAAACTATTCTGTGCATTGTGTACACATTCAAGCAAACAAGAGAGGTTTTTGGAGTGAAGGACAGACGGACTGTACACTACATGGTTATTCCATATAAAAAATTATATTTCATACATAAGTTTTTGTTTGTGCAACTACCTAAAACCCATACACCCGCCGTCTTTCGGAGATATCAACCGACAATAAAAAGGAGCTTGTGTAGATGAACATTAGTAGTAAAACTTAAATGCATAGCGTGTGTGCAGAAAAGAGCTTCATTTTCGATCTTTAAAGCGGTTCTTTCCATGCTAATACATCTACGTGTTTCAGCAAACACTTATATTTTCAGTTCACTTTATCCTGTATGAAGTAGTCTAGTGTTGAGTACGTATGGAGTTGAATACAGGTGAATTTTGTCTGAAAAAAAAGTATGACCATGGTTGTGGAGTACTATTGTACAGAATAATGTTGAGCTTTTTGCATGGACAGATACACCTGCATCTTCCACACGCGCGTAACCTATTCTCAATTCTCAAGAATTGTAAAAATGGAAGAGAATTAAACTTCTAATTTATAAAGGTAGCGACTTATGAAGTCAATACCTTTTAAAAACTTGTTAAAATAGTTTGTTTTATTTATAAAGATGATGGAAAAGGTATGTAATTTCCATTTATGCGCATACGGTACAACATTTTGATGAGCCACTGGGGTTACGTGAGACTGCCAAGTGCTGAAAATGCTGTTGCATCTACACATTTTTTTAGATAAAAAATATTTAAAACTTTTTAAAACCTTTTTTAATTGGTCAAACATTGAAATCTCATTAAGGCTAATGTTTAATGTGGATTTGAGATTTAGTTACTGAAGTTACAAGACTTACCTAAGGAATAGCTAGATTAGATGCAAGACAGACAACCGACCTTGCCTAATCCCATAGTTACCTTTTCGTCCTCCCAAAATCAATCCAACTCCACAGTCTAGCTCTTCTGTCTTCCTGACTTCAACTCTATTCCCCTCCACAACATAAAATCTCTTACTCCAATCACATACTCGCATCTCAAATCCTTCCCAGTACATTACCAGTATCTTGTTTTCTGAAAAATGCTTCACGAACTGCTCCATCGGCTCTCCACGAACCTTGTTCGGCAAAAAAATATATACTAAAATATACCATCATCATCATAATACATTACTTTATCCCTTCCCATCATTGCTAATCGTAAAAGGCATTAACTTAATGTTCTTTTTTTTTATACATGCACATCAATACGAATTGTTCGACGCGAAACAAACTTCCTCCTATCCTTTTCCATATAAAATCTTCATACCTATGTCTCTTCCTTTGCCTCTCCATAACTCGAACCTGCAAAAAAACGCGAATGACGAGTACACGTATTCGAGTAAAATACATTTTGCTCCTATCCTCCCCACGTTCAATTGGCGTTCTTGTATAATCGAATTTTAGTTTCGTTGGACACAGACAGGATACCTTCCACAAAAAATCTTCTACAGCATAGTTACCGATGCTTTTGAAGAACACTATTGTGTGTGTATGTGGAAGAAGAAGAGGACGTTTTTTTTCTGTAAGATATGCTGTCTGCAGAACATTTTACATTAAAAATACTTTTTTTTAGCTTCATAAGAAAAAAAAAGCCCCCTCTTCGCTTCCATTCCTTGTATTGTTTTTGTATATTTAAAATATAACACAAAAGTATACATACTAAAATATATACTTGTGTAATAATCTTTTTTTCTTCTCTTATTCCTTCTTGTGAAGAAGTCGCCTAGAATTTAGAAAATACAAATAAACTAAACTAAAAAAAAAATTAAAATATTCTTCATAAACAAAATAGTTTCTTTCCCTCTTTTCACACACACATCACACACACATACAGTTTTTGTTTTTACCTAATTAACATCTTGGGAAGGAAGTGAATAATTGTGGAGTTTTAATAAATACTACAATAAAAAATATTAAAATCAATAGGAAAAAATGTTATTGATATGAAGTAGTGGTAAGGATGTGTATATGAGACCTGTGAATATCCTAGCAATGGATACACAACTTTGGAATAAGTAAAGGATACTGATGTGTGTGTGGATCTGACTAAAAACAATTATAATTGGGATGTATTTAAAAATTGGTTATTTTTGGTGCAGCGTAATTATGTTTAAATTCGTGTGAAATTACTTTTTAAGGGATTTGGAAAAAAAATGTGTGAAAGTGACTTCGGTTTAGTTTAATAATTATGGCGTTGATATTGATGATTCATCAAGATTATTGGGATGGTAGGTGAAAAAGTCGTCTTGTTTAGTATCGGATATTCAACATGTAAATTTTGTCAATGTGGAGGGGCCCTACTTAAGTGTTAATTGACGTGAGTTAATTAAAGTTTAAAAGTGGAATTAAAAAAGGACTGTGATCTGCTGCATATTTAGTGAATAAGTGGAGCACACACCACACAGTGGCCAGTATTTTTAAAAACAAATTGGGGTGATCAGTGATCTGCTTCTGAAAAATATTTTCTGAAGTGTCTTTTTGGGACAGCTGAGAGTAGGAAAATAAATAAATGGGGAAGGAAGTTCATCGGGTGGTTGATTAGTGGTTCAGTTGATAAACCGTTGGATGCATTTTATTTGGAATGATTAAAGGTGTGTTTATTTGGAAAATTGAAACCCGATTAAATACATTAGTACATATTATTATGAAGCAATTTAGAACATATCCAGTAGAATATTTCGTAAAGTTATTCCGGTAGAATCGGTCCTTGGATTTTGGATCTGGAACTAATCAGTCGGAGAGAATAAATTGGCTTTTGTCGGCGTGCTGGAGAAGAATTTGCAAAAATTTTAATTTAACGCATTAGTTTAGTTACGTAGGGGGGCCAAATCGGTTACGTAACATGTGGCGGGCTTCCACTTTATACGTACACATGTGCGGTTGCATTTTTGTTTTGTTATTTGCAAAAACGACACATGTCAAGGCCGAACTAACTAATCTCATTCTAGTCGCAGATTTACATTAGGCTTAAAAATAAATTACCAATTGATTTTTTAACTTCGAAAACAAAATATTGTAGTTTGTAAAAATTTGGATTTCCCTTATTTTTTTCAAATTTCAATCAATGATTTTCCGTCAAACCAAATCGAGTAAAACAAATGTCAGGTCAGCAATTTTTCATTTTTGTGCCGATAATGTCGCGCCTAGTTACTAGTTACGGCTTAAAGTATCGACAGTATCATCTTCGTTAACCTAAGATGGTAGGAAGCACAGGAAGCATTACTCATTTACGTTAAATGATGCATCAATCGCGAAATTGTGTTTGTTGAATTCAAAATCTGGACTAATTGTCGATTTGATTTTTACTTCAGAACTTCTTGGGAAGAGACAAAATGTCTAGTATGGGAAGCAGCTCGATGAATCAAGCACCTCACCCGCCCTCCGGTATTGGAATGAATTCTCAACAATCCCACATGAACACCACACCACAATCTCAAACTTCTAACGGAACCATTAAACGTCAAACTGTCGGATCCAACATGACCGATAACTCGGCCACACCGTCGACAATGGGTAAGTCGTAATAAATGAGTCATCAAATGAGTCTTAATGAATAAATAGTGAAGCAAGTGAAGTGCTTGAAAAAATTTGGTTTCAACTAAAACTTCGTGTTCTTGTGATAGGGTCGTCGACTCCAAATGAAGATGGTATCCGCGATGAGCCATATGTGGAACCTGTAAATGGAGTAGTACAACCTGTGGTTAAACCTACTCCGGATCGTCCCGGACGTTTGACCAATCAGTTGAGATATCTGAATACAGTTGTTGTGAAGGCTGTATGGAAACATAATTTTGCGTGGCCTTTTCATGCGCCGGTCGACGCAGTTCAGCTTAAAATTCCAGTAAGTTCAATATTTTTTTGGATAATTTACAAAATTTAGCGAGCATCATTTTCATAATTCAAAACTTGTTTGTTGTGCAGGATTACCACAAAATAATTAAACGACCGATGGATTTAGGCACGATTAAGAAAAGATTAGAAAACAATTACTATTGGAGTGCTAAAGAATGTCTCAATGACTTCAAGACAATGTTTACGAATTGCTATGTGTACAATAAACCGGGCGAAGATGTTGTACTAATGGCCAAAACCCTCGAGAAAATTTTTCTAACTAAAGTAGCTGAAATGCCAAAGGATGAGGTTGAAGTCGAAACACCCACCAAAAAAGGTTTGTAGTTTTAAACAATTCATATTCTACAAGGCCTGGCGAATTCTTCATTATATTTTTATGGTTTAGTAGTTGGTGGAAATAAAAAGAGGGGGCCGGGGGGTGGTGCGAGTCTTAAAGTCGGACCTAAGACTAGAATATCCTCAGTATCATCGACGCAATCACCGTTGACGATACCGGCCACTTCCACTGCTGTTCCTCCGATGACCCCAACGACAATTGGCGTTCCCACGCCGCAGCAAAAGCTTGGTTATGGAATGCTGTCTCAACACCCTACGTCTACTGCCATGGCACCAGAACCATCCCCTGCAATGCCAAGTATCCACACTATGGTGCCCATTCCGCCACCGCAGACTCCAGTGACCCACCATCCGAAAGTGGTCCATCAGCCATCTATTCCATCTCCTTATGTATCTCAGAATCCAAACCATACTTTAGATCAGAATTTATCAGCGTTGTACGGCAACTCAGCTGGAAACAGTTCATTGTTGGGGCCGGGCTCAGTCATGCCACCCGCACAGCCTGCTAAAACGAAGAAAGGTGTTAAAAGAAAAGCAGACACCACGACTCCATCCGCCAACTCATACATGGACTCTGGTCATCATGTTTCGTCTGAAGCTGGAAAGATCTCTACAAGAAGAGAGTCTGGAAGACAAATTAAGAAACCTAATAAAGACTTGGAAGCTATCAACAACTTGGTACCCATAACGAACAAGCCGAAGGAAAAATTGAAGGACTCTTTGAAAGCATGTAATGAAATCTTGAAGGAGCTGTTTTCCAAGAAACATGCCAACTATGCGTGGCCGTTCTACAAACCCGTCGATGCTGAGCTTCTTGGTCTTCATGACTACCATGAAATCATTAAGAAACCGATGGACTTGGGGACAGTTAAGGTAAGAATTGAGATTTCATAAATATATTTTGTGCTAGTTGAAGTTATTTCAAAATATCCACTAGTTGGAAACGATAAAAGTACAAAGCGGATGTTCGCCTGAAGTTATCGTGTCGACTTCTGACAGCTTCTAATTTTGTATTATGCTCTATGCGTTTTTTAGACCAAAATGGATACACGTCAGTACAGCTGTGGAACTGAATTTGCTGGTGATGTGAGGCTGATATTCACTAACTGCTACAAGTACAACCCTCCAGATCATGATGTCGTTACTATGGCAAGGAAGCTTCAGGATGTCTTCGAAATGAAGTTTGCCAAAATTCCTGACGATCCGCCAGATATGTCCGGATCAGAATCTGATGATGGAAGTGGAAACAGTGAAAGTGATGGAGAATCCGGTGCGGATACTGACGGTTCTGAGGCAGAACGTGCGAGAAAGTTGACTGAATTGTCATCTCAGTTGAAACAAATGCAAGATCAAATGAAAATGCTCATGGAACAGAGCGCCACTAAGAAGGCAAGTAAAAAGCCGAAAGAGAAAAAGAAACATCGATCAGGGACAAAGGATGAACTTGTCCTTCCTGCCACTACATTCAATCCTCAAGGAGCCACTAGCAGTATGGGTCCACAAAGTTCTGTCGCTGTGAAACCTTCGAAAGCCACGAAGAAAACTCTTCTTCCACCAGCAGCTACGATAGCTGGCGGTCCGCCACCCGGTAAAAAGCAGAAGACTGGTTCAAGAGCCAGTAAGAAGAAACAAGCCAACGCTCTCGGTGCTCCAGGAGCAGGTATGAAATTTTACATGTACATATTTCATAATGCTTAGCTTGATGATTTCCTTACGGTTTGAATCTGATTACTATTGCAGGTCCCGGTGGATTTGAATCGGAAGAAGAGGATATTGCAAAACCGATGTCTTACGACGAGAAAAGGCAACTATCGTTGGATATCAACAAGCTACCAGGTGACAAGTTAGGACGTGTTGTTCATATAATCCAATCTCGCGAGCCTTCGCTGAGAGACTCTAACCCGGATGAAATAGAAATCGATTTTGAAACATTAAAACCCTCCACACTTCGTGAGCTGGAAACGTACGTTGCTTCATGCCTTAGGAAGAAGCCTAGAAAACCCTATGGTAAGTGATTCTATTTTTCATCAAATGACAACTCCTTAAAGTTTGGTAACCAAGGCATTTTTATATACAGTCAAGAAAACACCAGCCGCAAGGAAGGACGAACAAATGGAGAAGAAGCAGGAACTCGAGAAGAGATTACAAGATGTCACTGGGGCACTAGGCAACACAAAGAAAACTAAAAAAGGTTAGTATTTCATTTAACTTCTTAAAAATGTCGTTTTATCCGACAATAACTCCTGATTAATAATTTTCCTTTTTTGTTGTTGTAGGAGATGGCTCGAAGAATGATGGAGTAGGTGGTGAGAGGCTATCTGCATCCTCATCTTCCTCGTCCGATTCTGACTCTTCTAGTTCTTCATCCTCGTCGTCTTCATCGGACTCCTCAGATTCGGAAGCAGGTTAAAATCTTAAGCTTAAAATCCACTACTTCTTCATGTTCCATCACAGTTGTCATCATAATCACCACTTTGAAAGTCGTCATCTTCAGCATCATGTCTGTATCAAACGTGGGTCTTTTTTGCCCGATGAGACCAGACCCACATTTACAGGTTTGAGAATTCAGAATAGTGTGGAACTGCTCCTCGCATACTGTTTCGCATATTGAACCAGCTATAATGACTTTCGATTTTAAAATGATGCTTCCACTCTCGTTCCTCATTAATGATGGTTTGAATTGAGCTCCTTGGTTCCGTTTACTATTTCATAGAAATGAGACTGGGTCTGGTCTTATTAAATTTGTGTCATCACGATTTCCTGTATTCTATACCACAGTTATTGGATGCGAATATCAATGGATTTAGGACTTCGGTCATAGGTTGTTAGGGTCATTTATTGGCTAGAGTGCAGAATGTGGTGTTCTTCAATGTTTTACCGTGTAAGTTTTTATGTTGCTAACAACTCATTCCTGTGTATAATATGTGGGCGTTGTTGATGACTTCCCTGTTAAATTTTTAATGTGTTCAAATTAGTTTCCTATGTATTTTTTACCTATCACCTGTGAACCCTGTGCATTCCTAGAGCTTCCGAGTGTTTGTTTTGTTTCATGTATGTGGTCTAAATAATATCAGTTGCAATAGTTGCAAATGCAATCACTGCACATGCAATTGTGTGTCCTCTTGAAGTTATAGCATAATTTCTTCAGATTAGGGAGCTTTTAGGAAGCTCAACGAAGTTAAATGAGACCTTTAGTTTGTACTACTGGGGTTATGAGACGAGTAACCATTAACTCTACTATGAATTATTATATTCCTTGAGTATACAAATCTGAATCTGCCTCTGAGAAACGGAACTGGATTACTGGAAGTAGAGCCGATGAAAAATTATTACCAAACAGCGGGAACTTTAAAAAATAGCCATTGCAAGAAGCAATGACACTAGATGTTTCCTGTGAAGACACACATTGCACTCGAGGCCTGGATTTTATCCCAACCAATTACAAACAAACCGAATATTTTCAATATCAATTTAAAGATTAATGTAGTAGTTATAGTTGTTATTGGTAAACAGTGTATTCATATTAACCCATCCTCACATTCCAGAAAGATTTAGATAGGTTAGCCGGTTAGCATTAGTATGTTCATATGCGATATATAATCATTTCTCTAAAATTGCTTTAAATCATTTTTAACAATTATATATGAAACAATTCGATAGATATAGGGCTGCCTTTGATTTATTTATACGAACTCATGGCAATACGCGTCCCATTGTTGTTTTCCCTTTACACATTAGACAATGTTTAAAAACATTGATTGAGGATACTAACTACAGTCAATTAGGATAGGAAGATTATGGGTACTTCTCTTGATCGCCTCTGTGGAGCGTAATTGTCTGTATCAGCGCAGCATTAGCGCATGGAACTAATAGGTAGAGTAGATGAGTTTGAATGGAACCTATTTTCATTCCGAGCAGAAGAAAGTGGAGTGATAGATTAATTTTTAACGTTTTTATTTATAGCTGTGAATTATTGTTCTCTAGACTGGGTTTTTTAGCAATACAACTTTTGTTATAGACGGTCGGTTGTATAAAAGAAAAATTAGTTTTTAGTTGTTCGCAAAGCTGTAGTTGTAAGCAGGGAATCAATGGCTACTTGTGTGTATGCTGTTGCTACGTAAATTGATGACATGATAAGCACCAATCGCCTTGGATCGTAATGATTCTTCCTCTTAGAAAAAGTCTGTTAGTAGTTAAAGTTTATTATATAATTTTTCACACTTTAGCTCGTAAGGATTAACAATTTATGTACATAGGTATACATACGAGGACAATTTTGTACTAAATTCTGTACAGTAAAAACCAGTACCGGAAGGTGAACAGTTGTTAAGTGAATTTGATTAACGAAATATAGATAGTATGTTAAATTAAATCTTAAATATTCTCAACGTCCAAATCTAGATGATTTTTTTTTCGTCAGTTTTTAGTTTTAATGTGTATTTTTTGTATTTCGAACTCACAGAAATGTTGAGCAATTGTTATATACTGTTTATTCTTATGACATGGAAATATAATTCTGACTACAATTTTGTTCATAAAGCAAAGCGATTTACTTAATCAATTTAAAAAGTAATTGAGTTACAAAATCGTTATTACACGAACGTATACGTTTGTTTGACACATCACATTCTGCACTCTTACCGGCAAAATTAGGATACTTAGGAAATAGGATTAGTACTTACTTGTTTTATGGTGGTGGTAACGTTTTCTTCACTTTCTCCTCATCCCAATCACTCATAGCTTGTCTATGTAGCCTTTTTCTCAGTAAGATGCGTTTTGTTAGAACCTTTTTGAATTTTGTTTTAGGCGATTCCTCCAAGAAGGGCAGCCGTAAATCTCCAAACAAGGTAAAACTAACTATTACAAGTAGAATTGAAGACGTCCCTTTTATACCTTCCACATGTCAGGCAGTTAGACAGGCAAATTGCTATTTGTAGGTCGTGTCGTCGGTTACTGGAGATCCAACGCAAACCTTAGGCCAACAAGGGTTGTCAGGGGTACTGCCCGGTCCACCTCCACTAACGGCTGGAATCGTACAACCCACGAATCCTGCAATTGGTCCAGTCGCGGGGTCAAACATGTCGATGAACAATGGGTCAGTTGGAGGGCTTGTTTCTGTCAACAGTGCTCCCCAGTCAAGACCAACACAGGGAAACCAATTTCCGAGCGTGAATAGCAATCCAGCAGTTTCGTACCCTTCTTCCCATCCCGCAGACAATTCATTTAATACTGGGGGTCCAGAAGGTAATTCTGCTATGACAAAATCGGTTTCTAAATGGAATTAGCTAGTTCTACAGTTAGTTTAGTAACTTTCATAATCTTTGCCTTATTCATAGTTGATAGTGTGACTGTGAATTTAAAATCTTGCATGTTCTGTTCTTAACTAATTAGCCAAGCGTAATTGTTCAAATCACATAGATATATCGTTGTGTGTTTGTATTATGTGTTTGTGTTTTAAATGTTTCCCTTTGTATCTCCTTTTACATGGAATCCTCACGCAGGTGGAATGTTAATGGCTAACAATGTTGCGTTAAATAACCACCAGCATCATCAACATTCTTCCCAACCTCTTACATCTTCACTCCTTACTCCACCTTCCAGTAGCACTAGCACGATTAACATTCCCAATAGCAATTCCAACTCAGCACATCATCACCAGAACCAGATGCACCACCTTCACAACCAACATTTTCCATCCCACCAGTTTCCAAATCCTCACTCAAACCACCACGGAATGATGCACCACCACCAAATGAATAACAATACTTCGTCATTAAATCTGTCATTAGGCAGTAGTCAGGAATCCCTTCACGATGATAGCAATGGGCACGGTACTATGAATGGTAAGATTGCACTAAAATAGTCTGCGGAAGGGTCGAAATTATATTGTTTCGATTCAGGAAACAAAGCAACAAGTTTAAATCTCCTCTACGCAGCTAAATTAATTACTACATTGCATTGTAAGAAAGCTTAATACAGCATGTCTAATGTCTAACCAAGTTTGAGACTGTTTGCATGGTCATTTTGCATATTGCATGATTTTGATTTACATCAGTCAATATGTATAGAATTACAATAGATTAATGAAAAGTGTTTACACTAATTAACGACTTATGATGAATTCACGAAAGTTGTAGGTGCATGTCATGCAATAAAACAGTTTTATGTCATGTCTTGCGAATAATATAGGCATAATATTTCTTGTTTTTCTAGCTTTCGCCGCAACGAAGTCCAATTCCACAATGGAGCATTACGATATGAAGGATATCAATATGGTATGTACCTAACTCCATAGTTTTCCACCTCTTTTTCGTCGAAAGTATTACAATTCTATCTTTGAATGAAGGGTCCCGCTAAGACTGCCTGGACGAATTTGGCACAACCTCTCCCGGCACAACAGCAGCAGCCACCCATGCAGCAGCAAGCTCCAGTTGGAGGTGTTCCAGGTGGAATGGGCGGCGCCGCAGCAGCTGCTGCGGCAGCCGCCGCTGCAGTTGGAGGCAATCGCAATCCAACGTTGGACTCGTTCCAGCAATTTAAGAAGGCAGCCAAGGAGAAACAGGACCGACAAAAGATGCAAGCTGAGCGAGCCAAAGCCGAGCGAGAGAAACAGTTGAGGTTCGGGGATGACATGAAGCCGGATGTAGGCGTTGTTGGACAACCTGTAGCTGCAGAAACTATGAATATGATCGATAGACAGAGAGCTGGGAGAGGTCCTATAAAGCCGGAAGGAGTTGTTCCAAACCCACTTTTACCCAAGTAAGTTGGTTGGATTATTAGAGAACTAGCATGTGCTGTGTATAGAAAAGAACAAGGTTTTAAATTTTGAATCTAATCTAGGGTGGAGTCAATTAAAATGAGTCCGTCTTCAGGAAGCCCTGCAGACATGGATAAGTCTGAGAGAGAAAGGCAACGTTTAAAGGAACAGGAAAGAAGACGTCGTGAAGCTGTAAGTGTGACTTTAATGGGTGCAAATTGTTACTAACATTGTTTGAAGTTGTAATCATGTTTTGTGTGGTTTTTTTATAGAGGGCCAATCCAGTAGACATGAATTTACAATCGGAAATCTTGGCTCAGTTTGAAGAAAATGTATTATAAACTATGGGATTACTTACTCTACAAAGTCCAATAATTCAAATAGGGCATTAATGTTTGTTGTTATGACTAGTATGTTGTTTAGATCAAAAGTTTATACCTGTACCTACCTATATTCACCGTAGGTTTAGAAAAACTACCCAACAGTTGGATTTTTTGGGCAATTTCCACTGGTTACTCTTACATTTCCCTGTGTTAAAAAGTAATTTTGCTTATCCTTCCAATTCAATTCAAATTATATCCTATTTGATTTATTTGTTTTATCTAACTACCGTCCGTATAATTCTTCTTTTGTATATTTCTGGAACTTTGGTTTCGCTTATAATTCCAGAATAATTACATAATTTTGTTGTATTGTAACGAGATATTCCTCGGAAGTCTAATTTACTTGGTACCATTTTTGTCAGTTTCTCATATCTACCGTTCAGTTTTTACATTGAGTGCGAGGAAAGAGTTTACTATAAAACATATATTTCTTCTACAACAATAGTTTGTATTTATGATAAGGAATACTCTAACAATCTGTCAGCGTTTATCAACGCAAAATTGTTGTACTTTCACTTTCATTAGTATAGGTAAAAATCTTCTTGAAGATTTTACCCTTAACCTCACAAAGATATGAACAGAGATGTAGCTAGGCAATCGATGTCATGCTCTTCACTAGATTATTTTAAAGGATATTATAGGTACAGTACAGCATAAATGAATTGTTTTATTACAAAACTATCATAAATGCCATACGATCATCACGCATCGTAGCCGAATTGGCGGTGGGAACCAGAAGTAAATGTGTTATTTATGATTGGGTTTGCCGCATAATGTCACGATGCTACACTTGTAGTTTTCGATGAAAAGAAACAGAATTACTTATATTGTATGTTTCTAGGTGGACAATTGACATTTTTATCATCATATTTCCCAGGCAAGCCGAAAAGTAGGTCGAATTGATTCTAACGTACCGCACGTACATATACGATTTAATAATGTAGTTTTCGATGAGAAGAAACAGAATTATTTATATTGTATGTTTCTAGGTGGACAATTGACATTTTTATCATCATATTTCCCAGGCAAGCCGAAAAGTAGGTCGAATTGATTCTAACGTACCGCACGTACATAAATGATTTAATACATGCTACTACTATATACTCTGTGTACTCTACTTTGTATTATTGCTATAACATAATTATCACCTAAATTAGGTTGTAGGAGTTTAGCATTTGCTTAGGTGTATAGCTATGTACGAAGACAGCTAGAGGCTGGCTTGACCGTCTAGAAAATCTATTCTAACAATTTATCAGGGAAGGGTGAGACATCGTACAGGTACAGCTGTTCATTTTATCCTAAATTAGCTAAATTAGTAGGAAAGTTCAAGTTTTCTTGAATGAATTAACTAACCAGAAAACGTTACTTTTTTGTACATGTGTAAATGTGAGTAGTTCAAGTAGAAAATGGACTTCGTAAGGTAGAAATTAGATGAATAATTAGCTCTATTGAATAAAAAACACCTACAAAACAAACAAAAAATATCAAATGAAAGAAACCGAGAAAGAATCACAAAATTATGGAAGACTACGAGGAGTAATGCGTGGTAATCGATAGTAAAAACCCAATAAAATTCATTGCTGCTTCACATTGAAGCGTCTTTCCATAAAACTATTTATGATTTGGCTTATATCTTATCTTATCATACAATTTACAGATGCATACGTATAATCTTTTAAGAAAGTTTTACAGTTTACGATAAACTGAGAATTTGTAAAGTTATGCTTAAAATAAAAAAAGAAAATTTGTGTTGCAGAAAACAAATAGCAGAAAAAGATCAATTATTTGAATGCAGGTATTGTAGAAGACGAAAAGTTTGATTGAGATGAACCTAAAAACGAATGTTGAATGTGAAATATTACATTTATAAGAAATTTAAAGGAAAAATAATAATAATTATGATACTTGAAAGAAGCAAGAGCCATTTTGGAAACTTGTCATTTAATCAACGCTCGTTTTCTTTGTCTCCTAAAGTTATTTTCATACCATCATCAGCAGTGAAGTAGTAGTGATGTAGTGATTACTTCTTCACCATTCTCACATAATGTACTTGCCGCATAGCCACTACGCACGTAAGTAGTCGCAATGCTAATGATCCAGCAAGAAGCGCAAAATCAAAAACAGGAATTATTTCGAGAATGTCAGATATTCTATCTACATTAAAAGTTTTTTTAAAGGTTAGGGCACTATAGTGATCTAGAACTTAAGGTCCTATTGAATCA
>JAAXOA010001287.1:0-16615 GCA_036561885.1 Salina celebensis
TCGCCTCCATCTGTAAAAAAAAGATAAAACGAAAAAATGTAATTTTACAACATCTGTAAAAATATAGGTAAAAGTTGTATGGCAAAGTCGAATTTCTAAACTGTTTTATTTTTTATAGCGAGTCATGATATATTTCGAATCCCTGCTCAGTATTAAAATATAAACTTTCCTGGGCGAAACCCGTATCGTCAACATCTTTCACTTCACGGAACAAATATACAGCATGGACAGAAAACATTCTTCTTACAAGAATATGCATTTTTATCTTGAAGAAAACTTTGTCATGTCATGATATCATTTATTCAGATGCTGCACATATGGAATTGAACAGGGGAAAGCACCACTGGCCGTTCTACTTTATACCCTAGTAAACAATCCGCTCAACCATGTGCATTACTACAGCACAAAAGTTGCCGTAAAATGCTTCAATATATTGTGACTTATCAAAGAAAAGAAAATTAATAATCAACCAGGAGATGACAGTTTCACAATGTGCGATTTCCCCAGAAAAAAAGAAAGCTGGACGTATTTTTTACCCCACAATATATACATTGCTATGATTTGATTTTAACTTCCCCTCACACAAACATTACTGTCGCAATCTTGTACATATTACGTCAGTTTAAATGCAACTTGGAGGAAAAAAATGAAGACATACATATGTATTCATATTGAATACTAATATGATGAAACATAAAATTCCTAATATTTAATAATAGCCTTTCATCAGCAAGACATTTTTATTACTTTGTTATTACATTATTTTTACTACTATGCGTACGTAGCTACTTTCATTGATTGAAAACGTTGTAGACGAAGGTAAGAACTAAAAGAAAAAAACTGTCTCAAAAAGGATCTTCCCTTTTCCTAGATCAAATACTAGTGGGCGACAAGTGGGCGAGTGCTCAAAATTAAACTGAATGCGGCACAAGGAAAATTTTCGCGAACTAGCCTGTAGCTAGCTCCATTGTAGAATTTAGTTCCTTGTTCGGTAATGTACATGGGTTTGTTTCCATTTTTACTAAGGCTTACTAGCACTTAAATCTGAATTGCATTTTGCAAGTTACATAAAGTAATCTTACTGCTAACTGTTAATGTTGAGTAAGCGAGCATGTCATCCCTAACCAATCGAGACAGGCAATTTTTGTCTCTACCCACTACCCGTGCTATTTATACTTTCACCACCAACGTGCAATCCCCATAAAATCATAATAACGGATTATCTGTTTTCATACTGCACATCCTCCCCTGCTCTCATCCTTGACAATAAGAAAAGATGATGAATATCAGAATAGATTCAAATTTTACTGCTTAGGCGAATAAGCTTTTTAAAAACCTTACTTGTTTTCATTCATCCCAATAATATAAAGAACCAGCTTCGCTGGATTTTATGTTGTTGCTGTTATTTTTTTCTTTTTCAAACTGAATGTCACAAGTACTTTTACCACCCTATCTCATTTCAACTGTCAGTGTTGCTACTCTTTTTTATTGTACGATATTAGATGAATCAGGAAGTAACAGTGTCAAAATTCACCCCTCGTTTTCCTTGTTTAATACAAACACTACCACAACTTTCAACCTAAGACACGCGTTCAATACAATATTCCCCCTTTTATGTATATTTATCTTTCTTTTTTTTCTTCTTCACTTTCCAAAAATAATATATTTTAAAAAGTAGTTTGTTCTTCAAACTCTATTCGCATCTAATTTCTTTTCCCCTACTTACTTTCCCACGTAGAGAAGTCCTTACGTGCCTCGTGCTAGCTGGAGAAAGCAGACTCCAATGTTTTCACGCAACAGTGAAACTCATAAAAACGTTCTGACAAATCCATCACATTCTTATTTATAGCAATAAAAACCGAAAATGGGTTCATAACAGGGCCAGCATTAAGCCGTGTAACTAGCTACTCTTCAAGTGCTAAGAAAACTCTGTTCTGTTCCCGTTTCATATATTTTTAGCTTAAACAAAAGAAGGAGAAAGGGTTTCTTTGGCTGACGACATGCATAAAGCAACTTGTTTTATAGATCTGTGTTGTTTACTTTCAGAAATGAAATCAACGAGGAAAAAAATACTTTCAAAACTGAAATCTAATACAGTTTTCTTTCCTTTTCAGTTTCTTCCTGTTTCATTTTAAAGTAACGATACCATAAAATGACTTTCCTGATTTTCAAAGAAAATTTAGCAAGCTCCCTCCGACTAATCTAATTATTGTTATTAAACTCATCTACCAAAACAAAAACAAATAAAAAGTAACATTTAACACGGTTTTGGAATACAAATTACTTCATTGAAAGTTTCTAATGTTCAGTTTTACAAAATAATTCGGAGAACGTACTCAGGTTTTGGCTATTCGCTATAAACCACCAAGTAAATTTGCTATTTTGTAACTTAAAATGAACCCCGCTTTGTCATCTTGTATGACGTTATTTACATGAATAGGAAATAGTGAAAAACGTGGCTATGCTTTCATGCAACTTGGCACCATTGACAAATTAAACAATTAGTCTAGCTTGAAGTAAAACATATTCCAGCATGCTTTTTGTACAGGAGAAAGCAGCGAGCAGTACGAAATTTGAAAGTAATAGCCGTACCAGAGTTTTATAACCTATTAAAACCGGTTATACACGAAATAGTACACGTTCCTTCCTCACAAACAAGGAAAGTGCAGCTTTCCAAGAAGAACTTCAGTCCCCCGGATGAAACCATCATCATAATCAAAGATTTCGGAAATTGGCCTGTCACATATAACCCAAGCAGCCTACATTGTTTCTTACATTTAACAACCAATTATAGTTGCATCATCACGACTCACGGCATGGATGTCTTCAAGACATGTTTTGCTCACAAATAGACGTTGTTTTTTAAATGACAACCTTTTAATCTGTTATTCCTTCGGTTCATTGCTCATTTCTCGGGTTATAGCATAATGTGATTACGTCAAAAAACAATGAGAACTGGCAACATGCAAACTCAACTGCAACGATAAGCACTAGAGGTGTGTTCCATTTATAGTTATAGTTTAGTTTTGAAGGTCGTTCTCTTTTACTGTATGATTATTTCTTCAGCAGCTATAAAAACGAGCATATTATTAAGAACAAATGAGAATAGCCTTGCATTGCATTAGAACGGATATTACGTGCGATTCCATCCATTATCTGTTTTATTAAAAGAACTTGCAAGAAACTTCTTTTAAAAACACGATTATGTCGGTGCGGATGCAAGAAATCGATTGGATAGAGCAAACAAGGTTTCATCAAAGAATACAATTTTACTTTTAACGAGAAAAAAATGCGCTCGTAATATGTAATAACCTCTTGAGATGGATTTGTTCGTTCAAACATGGTATTAAAAAGCTTTCCTGGAGGGAAAGGCGTAAGTAAAAAAAAACACTCCGCAAACTTCTGAATGGAACATGGAACTATACAAAGAACTTGCATAAAGTACAAGTAGAGAAGAGCACAAAAGAGTAAATACGTGACTGGTGAAAGGGGAAAGTCTTGTCAAGTTCATGTGTGTTCGTGCCCCTGTAACTGATTTTATATTACAGTGCGTGGGTTATAAAATTAAGCAAAGAGCTTTCAAATTAGAAAACAGCGGATTCTAAAGAAAAATTTTGTAATCTACAGTGCATAACAATCGTATTAATTAATTCACTTTGAAGACTCAATTATGAGAATTTTCAATGAAGTAAAATGGTAAATGTTGGTTTATACATAAATGAAAGGATTCCTTTAATGATTGATTAAAATTTGAGCGGTTAATGATCGTTAAGATCTTGGTAAGTTTTCCATCAAAGCTTTTTACAGTTTGCTATTTTCAGATCCTTTTGAAAAAAATTTAGAGCCATTTTCCCCAGTTTTATTATGCATTAACTCCAATTTAGTTCAAAGTTGGCCTTCTCGCTGTTCATTTTAAGTAATGAATATAATCAGTTGTCTTGTGCAAAAAACAAACTTTCCCCGTCTCATTTTCAGAAAACTATTCGAATTTGCAAATTTTCCTGCAATAACTATGATCATCAAGATGAGCGGTATATTTTATGACTTGAAACGCAAATAGAATATCTCAGAACTTTCTCCTTGATAGAGATCTACAACGTCATTAGGCTTTTCGCATAAAACTTTTGTATCAAATGCCATGTCTACTTTCGAAAAAAAAGTCAGCGTAAGCAATAGTCATTGTCATAGACATTTCCATTTTCGTTCTACGACATACTACTAAATGATAGCTTTATCATCAAGTTCCTCCATAATCCATCTCAAAATGTAGCAGAATCGTTTTCTGTTTTTATACAATGGTATAATATGCCTACTTCTACGTATCGCACACAGAGTCTGTTGATATTACAGCAGTTTTTCCAATTTTCGTCATGATAAAGTTTTATATTTTTTAGGATGTAGAGTTAAATGAACACATACGAGGACCACATACAACAGGAGATATACTCTTACAAGGTATTTCACAATGATAATACTTTCTAGCTCAATGATTTGTGGAAACTATTATCCCGCTAATGTTACATTTATAACCCCGTTTTCCATTTTCTCTTCTAGGATTCATCATGACCATTTCACAACATTTCTTGTTCTACACAGCTCAATTTCATCACAAAGCCCTAACCGCACCCAAACTGCTTCGTAATATGGACCATGGAATGAGCTGGAATTACTAACGAGTTGGTATGAAGCGTACAATCCAAATATTTTGACAACTTTGTTGCTCGTCTTACCAGTTGATAGTAGTTTGACTTAATTTAAATCAGGGACTGATATAAATGCGCACTTTAAACGGAATCGTAACGTTCAACTGTAAGCATCGGGGAAAAATACGAGAATAAAAACAAATCTTCGTACATAGTGGCATAGTTTGTGATTTGGAAGTTCGCAAGTTACGAATTATATTTCCCTTTAAGCTAGTCGGGCCGATTTGTTTCATTGGAATTGGTGTTTGAAATTATGAACTTTATTCGTCTGTCAAGCTTGCAATCCCGAATGTTCTCATTTTTTTCTCCATTCTTCAGAGATCAATTTTTTAGTTCTACAAATCTAACCTAATCACAACCAAAACCAATATCCTAATAGATGCTCAGATACATACTAATACGCACTTCTTCGCAAACTGGAATACAACAAATCACTGGTAAGTGATGATATTTTGCGATCGATCGATATGTTTCTCTACAACATTGACATCATCGCATTTTTTTAACTTTGTTTGTATGTACTTCTGACTTCTGCTTTTCTAATAGATTAAATGTAAACAGTCGAGGGAATGAGTGCTATTTTTCAATTTCATACGTCACATACCATGTTTTTTCAACACCTTCAAAGGTATGACTAAGGATTTTAAAATTTTGTTACACAATTGGTAGGTTGGACATGGACATTTCTTGAAATGTAAAAAAATCTGATTATGCTGGACTGGAACTGAAACGTTTATTATGTTCACTTGCAAAACTTTATGTGCGCTAATTCACTTGACCCAGAATGAATTCTGTTATAAATTGACTGCCCGATTTGATCTATCTAGTACAACGACTGACGCATAAAGGTTTGGTTGAATCAACGATGCTGTACTCAACCAAGTTAACAACAAACTAAGGTAGGCATAATGTCATCATCTCATGATTTTGCTTCTTCAAACTGGCCATTTTTCTAGTTTTTCTGCTGTTTTCTAAACAGAGGACACAGGGTTTGGATCAATACTGCTACAAACCATCCAGTGAGCAATGAGATGACCTATAATGCACCAAATCATCAAAAAAACAACTCAAAAGGCGTATTTACCAACTTATATGGCCTTTTCGCAATGTTTTGTTACATGTTTTTGCAGAAAATACTGTCGAAGAAACGCTGTTTCGAATGAATATACAACACAAAGCAAACAGTAAACAATCAGTCACTATATAGCATAGTTGAAAAGATTACTTCAAATATATATGTACACATAAACTTATTCGATTTTTTTCTGCAAAACTCGCAAAATCGGGGAAAGCATTGTGAAAGAAAGACAAAAACAACAATAACAGCTTGTTGCCTTCATTTTTTTTAGGAGAGACGAGCCACAGTCACACTATAGAAAAAGGATAATCGCTGCTCATTTCTTTAATGGAAATGTGCAACCACACCACACAGCTTGGGCACAACAGCTTCCGCATACATACCTACCTTTCTCTATACAACAAAAGTATGAACCACAACTACAACGAAGCGTCTCGTGAAACCACAACTTTTTTGCATGCCTTTCAGATAGGAAAATAGCACACAGATGCTACTAACATTTAAAAGAATGCCAATGGCTTCTGAAGTAATCGTTTGGACTAGAATACCTAAAATCTTGCATGCAATTTTGATTGTCACATATTGTGATGGGTCTGTTCAAGTACAACAGTTGTAGTGAAAATCATTAAAAAAAGTGAAACCGTTGTTGTTCTTTCCATATTTTCCTATGAACATTGAAGCTAAAACATCGCTGCCGTTAGATCCTTTTCCTTATACTTGAGTGAAAGGAGCGTGTGCGTTGTTCCATAAGTACATGTCACTTTAAGGACAACCCGTTTTTGTTGAACATGTGTGCTTCTATATCGAAGTAACCATTTTTAAACTTTGGCTTTCGCTACTCCCAAGGCTTACCTTTCATCCAAAAGGGACGACTGGGTGGGTTGGCATCCACATCACATTTCAGCGCTGCGAAAAATCCTTCCCGAACTGGGTTGCCAAAAAGCTGGAATCCGGCTGATGACAAAGGATGGAGCATCTGCGTAAAGAGATAAATAAGACGGTTAAAGTTCAGTATAAAAAATCTTTGGAACGCACGTAGAGCAAAAAAGAAATAAAGAAAACTTTGCAGATGAATTTCATATGCTACGCTATAAATTCATTTAGTTACTCTTACAAAAGCGAAACTTTGTATAAGCGCGAATAATAGTATCAGGTGTGAAAAGTTGGAGTTCAGTTACGCAGTAAAGTAATTCATGAGAGGAAATGATACTCCACGATCTCTATGTTGAGTGTTCATAAGAGAAAATTGTAAAGTAGAACATTGAACATAACATAAACCATCAACCCAAATGCCAAAATGGGGTATTGTTGAAATAGCATTGCACTTGAAACTCTGCTAAAAACGAACCCTATAACTTTCACCACACAGGATCTACGGTCGTGGCGTATCACCTCATTATCTAAATATTTTGCTCGTGTATTTGATATCGTGCCAAAGCATTCGCAACAAAAAGTCACACATTTTCAGAGGAAAACGTGTTGTCGTTATTTTTATTTTGCTCATTTCGAACATCAACCAACACTCGCGTATGTAGCATGCGACAACCATTGTAGTCTAGTTTCCAACAGCTATTCTGTGTTAAAGTGTTTTTTAAAAGGCACACAGACAGAAGTCGGTTGGCTGGAAGCAAACTCTACCCTTGTCTGTATTCTTTTGTAGTTTATTGTTACTGTACCAGTTTCATAACGAAAACAGGTCGATACTCTGATTCTTGGAATGGATGACAGTCATTGTTAACAGTGTCTGAACTTTATTATCCATTCTTCACGTTCTTCGTGTTATTTTGCCTCCCTAAACTGCTGGTGTGTTCCTTAACATCACTTTCCAAAGAAGAAAGGACGTGAAGCTGGATACACACAGAGTATTCAAGCAGTGGAACAATCTCATCTTAAAAGAAGTTAATTATGCTGATCCTGCCGAGATAATTAAAGAGACTGAGACGCAAAAACTAACACGCAGAGAATTCATTTATCTTAGCTGTACTCCAGTCCTGTTCCAAACTACTTTACATAATTTTCATCTAAGAGTTTGCAAAAGGTTTCTGGTTGATGGTTTTCATCACTCCAACCGACACTTTTTCTGTTTCAACACAAAACAAACCGGAAAGAATGAAGCGCCTTACAAAAACGCTTGCAACAAAAGCCAGAGAAAGTTTCGCAAATTGAGTTGAAAGGAGGGGAAGCAATTCAAACACTTCAAATCACATGACTTTCTCCCTGGACATAAAATAATAATAAGCCGTGAAAAATATGTGCATACATTCGTATTCCAGTTTGTTTCTTTTTCTTTGATGGCATCTGCAGCTTGAATGAAAAGAAAGTAGGAGAAAACAGTCGTCGTCCAGAATGTTTTTTCGTACTGCACAACTGGTCTATGACCTTTACAAACACTACTTTCTCATATGGTGAAAGTAACGAGAAAAAAACTTAGGAGCACACACACCACTTTGCCATTAGTCATTCCAGACTTAGCCATTTGCATGTAAAGTGTTCTTTTACAACCGACAAAGAATCTTTTTGATGTCACCTGCTCACTTTTATAAAGAGGCTGGAGCTAAACAACATAACACGCTTGTCATTGTCACACAGGAAAGCATTCTCATTTTCTACATTTTTCGATGAAATACATTTTGAAAATAGTTTTCTTTACGAGACTCAGGTACATTTGCATTCTGATGCGTGAATGGCCCTTATGAAAAACCGGAAGACGGCCTGTGTACTTTTTCTTTGCTAACAAAGAATCACCATTTTTTAACAAGCGTAGTAGTATACTCACTCTCCGAATAAATGGACTGTTTTGCTAACTGAACTACGACACTTTTATGCGTCTACGGATCATTGAGCACGCATAGCGTGGCATGTGAACTGGCAGAGATCCTAACCAAAGCTGCTTGCGGACGAGTAACCAATGGAGTTATTTTGGAAGGAACACAGCATGCAAGCACATTATACCTGGAACAAACTACTTACGTGTGTATATATTTGACTTTATTCTAATATTATATTTACTTATATTTTTTATACATTTTGGCAGCCTTGCATTTGCTTCATTGTTAAGGCTATAACAGTTGTGTGACCCTTACAGTACCGGAAGTGAAAGACAAGAATATTGTCATGAGTTTGCACTTTCTCTCCAATCAACAGTCAATGTCTTTGGCGATAAGTTTTGTCGAGTTATAATATGCGTCTTTTTACATACTGGATAGCATTTGTATGGAAAAAATATACGAAAGATTCATCAAATGGTTATTTTGCAACTTACTTTAGGATTACTCAATGACCTAACAATGCCAAGTACACACCTGGGTAGGAATTCACAGAAAAGTTAATCGGGATTAACTGAACTCGAGTTCTCATGCTAGTCTTCATAAGGAGCAAGTTTAAGATTAGCCAAACCGGATAAACTCTGGCTGCGTTGTATGTGGACACCAGGACAACTATAATCCTGAACAGGACCTAATGGATCCGAATCCAAAGTGGGTGATGATATCTTCTAATTTTACAAATTCAAAGAATATTACGAAATTAAGATCCACAGAGTGTATTTTTGTATTTTCAATGGTTTATTCCACGTGAGCTTTCGCAATTGCTTCAGTTCAGTGACTTCGTCGTATGATGTAGTAATAATAGTTCACTTCGTTCCGACATAAATTTAAATATATGCACAAAAAGATGACACTAGATTTCCATTTCAAACTAAATTCTATCCAACTTCTAACCATTGGTGTAGTTTTGAGGTGTCATCCTGTTCCGACACATGTATTTCTAGTTTTTCCAAGTGGTTCGCGTTCTAATGAAATAGAAGAACTCAGCTCCAAAACGAATGAAAGTACCATATGCGTACTAAAATTGAACGATACTGCAATTCTTGCGCGAAAAGGATTAATCACAGTACGGGAGAAACCAGTTCAAATACAACTTTTCTCTGCCGTTCCTAAGTTCTTAGTCTAGATATACTGTATTTGAATTAGTGCTTGCTTCAGCTTTGATTTATTTTTGTGCTTTCTCTTTCGTTGTCACCATTGAAGCTTTCACCGTCACCTGTATTACTGAAAAATTCAATTTCACTTTCACTTTATCTTCCAAAAATGAATGAAATCCCACCACGCCAAAATAAATGAGTCTTGCTTCATATTTTACTCCATTTGTTCGCTTCGGTGAAATGAAATATGCGTATCGGAATGTCTCTGATACAAAGTACTACATTAGCAAGCGAGAAAATAAAGTTCATGAGCGAGCAGTTCTCTCTTGTTCTGTCTTTGAATGGAAAGCATCAAAGGCCAACAGAAAAGAAATTCACATACACAGTACATATTTTCTCTACAGGGAAGCTGTATAAATACTTAATATTTACATGTGTCAATGAGAAATGGGGTTTCCGAAGAAATGGGGTTTCCGATGTGAGAAAGTCATTCTCTCGGGTCTCAATTGAATTCTTGTCGAAGAAAAATCAATGAGAAACCCTTCAAGAAATGTTGTACTTTGGAGGGCTCTGTTTTTCAATAGATTTCCAAGCAAGCAGAGAAATCTGTCAGCTTTTCATTAGACTTTTGTACACGAATTGTCCTCGAAAATGAAGCATTCACAGGAATAAAAAAGCTTAATACATCTACTATGTATGAATTAGTGCCAATGCTCCATGCTGGCTGAATTATTTGATAGAAAACATTGTCGTTGCTTTTTATGCATGCAACATTTTCTAATGATCTCAATCACTTTCTCAACAAAAGGTTTTTCTTTCAAAAACGTTGATTGAAGTTGGAATTGGGAGACATTCATTTATTTCAGATTTATAGGAACAAAAAACCAGGGTTTTGCATTCCAGTGAGAACCTAGTGTCATTTATTTCGATCGTCTCAAGCTTCAACATACTACCATGTACAAGGTATGCATATGCAAAAAATCTACAGTCTGCTAATCTGCAGGAAAACATACATCAGTGCTCTGAATCATGTTGCCATTGAAATAACGTGGAGAAGAGCCACGTTTTCATTTGATCAGTGAAGTCTTCCTGTGAATGTTCCTGTTCCTGTTCCAGGTTCTCTGCTTCCAAACATCATACACAGGACCTATACCTAATACACAAATTCAACTTGTACCGCTGCTTACAATAAAACGTATTCTTTCTCAGTACATGCTAAGCCGATCCAATCCATTCATCCAAAAAAGCCTCTCAAGTATTTTTTTTTCTAGAGGAAGTCAGGATAGATTGGGGACTTGAAAAGTGTTAAAGAATCTCAATACCTATTCCACAAAATCAGCATTTTTTGTGTTGGCTTCTCATTGCACAATAAGGATCCCTTTCTACCATTCATAGTTTATCATTTTCCTTTCAACTAGTTATCCATCTAGATTATACATACATTTAATATCAATGCTATACGCATATATGTCTAATGTCTATATATTGTAGAATGTTGTTATAATATTATAGGATTTTCACTGCGAGGGGATCGCTTGTACAATGGGATATTGAATATAAAAAAAATGCTGGAGTTCTTCACAAAAGGACTTCTCTTTTCTTTCCTTCCTTTCTTTTCACAGTGAATTCATTGTGGCGGGAAAAGTGAAAGTTGATTGAAACCTTTCTCCTATCCACAAAATCAGCATTTTTTGTGTTGGCTTCTCATTGCACAATAAGGATCCCTTTCTACCATTCATAGTTTATCATTTTCCTTTCAACTAGTTATCCATCTAGATTATACATACATGTAATATCACAGCTATTCGTATTATATATGTCTAGATATTGTAGAATGTTGTTATAATATTGTAGGATTTTCACTGCGAGGGGATCGCTTGTACAATGGGATATTGAATGTAAAAAAATGCTGGAGTTCTTCACAAAAGGACTTCTCTTTTCTTTCCTTCCTTTCTTTTCACAGTGAATTCATTGTGGCGGGAAAAGTGAAAGTTGATTGAAACCTTTCTCCTTTCTTTCGATGGAGAAAGAGAAGAAAACGCCTTCGGCTTGTATACACATAGTACCTAGCAGCTATTTATGAAATATACACTGAATATGTTCTTGCAAAATTCTTAATTCTTGGTAAGTTTATAATACATATCCTTAAACATGTTTTGCAGGATGTCGAAAAGGTCTGAGAACTCGTATTGCGGAAAAAAGAGAAGTATACAACCATGTTTTGAAAATTTTGTAGCATACTCCATTTCCCATTCCAATTTTTGACATTGCATAAGTTAAATAAACATGGAAGTTGGCCGGAAAACCCAGCTCGACCTAGTAACATTTTGGAATCCATCATACAGTTGTGAGAATCTTGCAAAAAAGGCTTTCCAATTTCTAGAAGAAAATTCTCTTTAAAATTTTTAGCGATGAAGCCATGAAACAGTGCGGCAAAAGCACGCACTTTATGGTAGCGTTTGAATCTCAATTCATGTTTTTAATGTTTGTTGCTCTTGCTCACAACTCAAACAATAATAAACGCTTCGCTTGCCCAACATCGGATACACATTGCTGTTGCTCATTTAAAGTCAACAACTTCACGCAAAAAATCAAGACACCAAACGTTCTGAGGAAACTTCAACATAGGGTTGTGTTATTATTTATCAAGGGTTATCTTTCATTGATATACAGTTTTTCTCTTCCATTTCATCGCTCTCTAGGAGAATCCTACAAAATAGAATAAGAACCAAATATTGAAAAAGGATAACAGGAATCGGAGTAGAAACTCGATTGATGTGAAGCTTCATAATTTACTTGTGTTGTATACTTTGGATACATGTCTTACGTCATGTCATATAGGTAGATGATAGGTAAGAATGACATTTGAGCTGTAGTGCTTCAATACGTCAGGGGCTAGCATGAGTATAGAAGAAAACACGAAATGGGTAGATCGATGGGTTCTAAGATGGCGAGGAAAATGCGAGGCTTCATTTCAAATACAGCACAAAATCGACTTACCATGCAATTTTTACAGACAAAAAAAGGCAACAGACAAAAGAACAGAAAAAGATGTATCAACGGTTTTTTCCCTTTAGATTACATATTTCCTAGCTCGTTTTTCACGTAATTTTCACTGGACAGGTTTAGCAAGAGTTGCTGAAGTGGCTCTTCAGTTATCGCCATAGGTCCACTTGAGATACTGTAACTGGTGTGGATGCTCAATGGGTGCTTTGGGGAGCTACTCATTCAACTTTTGTCTGCTCTCGCTCATTTTGTAAGATTGCTTTCTGACTTATGAGTGCTGCCTTTTCTCCCAAGTTCGTAGAAAACCACTCTATAGCTATTTCTGAGTTTATAAAGGGCTATATAAGTCATGTGTCATTTTTTTAAACGACTCAATAAACTTAAATGCAGAATAATTTCACTACGCACAGCCTTCGTTAGCTTGTTGTGCCAGAAGAAAAAATGGGACGTACAACGTAAGGACGAACCTTCAAGAGTGCTTCACTTTTTTCAGATTTGTAAATGCCCTGTTAACCAACATCCTTTTATTCTGTTGCCTATTCAAAAAGTGACGTCTAGTGGTTTCCTGGAAGCACCTGAGTTTTTTTCCAGGATAGGAAATACTAAAACTGACATTGCTCGTCAATCATCGGAAAAGATTGGAGATGTAGATGTAGGCCATGTAGAACCGCTTTCAACCTATTTTAATGGAAAGATACGAAGGCTCTGTGCAAAAAAAAAAGTTGTCCAAAATGAGAACAACATTGATGGAATAGTCAGATAAAATTTAAATGTTGAGATCGATTTGTAAAGAACTTCCGCGTGTCTCTAACTTAGAGAAAACAACTTGGCATGTTTTTAGAGAAAAAAAATTATTGGAGCTTCCATAACATAAGTAATGAGAAACTGTACAACATTTCTCCACAATTATTGAATGCTGACAGTCCCACGCGTTGGAAAATTTGCGAAATCTGTTACGGGCTTTCTGGAGGTATTGCGATTTTCTAGTGTTTAATAACACGGGCATTTTCTGCTAGCAGTCTGTTTTTCTTCCCTAAGGCTAGCTCAGGAGATAGCCTCTGAGACTTTGTATTTCACAAGAGGGGTTAGAGTTGTATGAATTATGCATATCACGTAGCTGTGTTTTGCTCCATAAAGCAAGCTGAGAAAAGCGTTTTTACCTTATGACTCTAGTCTCGAGAAGCTATGTATCTAGTCTCTCATTTTGTTGGGAAAGCCATCGTGAAAGGAAGTGGTATTAGGAAATGGGATATTTCCATGCATAGGGATGGTTCCAACTCAAGACGTTCGTAGAATTTACTCAGAGTTAGTTATGTTTTGTATTTGTTAGCGTGCTTGCATACTTGTTTGGAAGCTTTTCTCTATTTAATAGTAATACCGTTACTTACATTTTCCACACGTNAGAGTTAGTTATGTTTTGTATTTGTTAGCGTGCTTGTATACTTGTTTGGAAGCTTTTCTCTATTTAATAGTAATACCGTTACTTACATTTTCCACACGTTTCCCTTAAAATAGCGACACTTGTCCTTTAAAAAGAGGGATGGTTTTGGATTTTATTTATGCTTTTTCACGGAACAACATGCACACATTTTTGTTGTTATATTATTAAAAAGTACAACAGGGCTTAGCTTCATGAGGCTGAATAAGAACAGAACAAGATTTTGAGAAGATTTTTTGACATCAAAACAAGGACATGATTTGATGAGTTGGACTAAGACTATATATGAATATGTAATATGTAGTATAAACATGTTACAACGAAAAAGATGCCGCAAATGCAAAATGTTGCAAGTATTTCGGAGTTTTTTTCAAAGGGATACACACTTAAGCTTCATTTCATCATGACATTTTTAATTTTTAACGATATAGGACAGGACTGCGAAACCATTTTATGATAATTTGCGGGTAAGACACAGGCTTATGATGTCAAATTCAAAAGGCTCATTGCTGTCTATAATTGCTCATGTATATCCTTTCTGCAGCTTGCAAAAGTTTGTGGCTTTTGCAAAATTCAAACTAATTGTGTTAGCAGTTAATACTCAATTCTTCACAATCACTAATTTTCATATACTTTATAGTAATTCTAGTGCAAACCAATGCAGCTTTCACCTTCCAATCTTTGTTGAGTCTTCGCAATTTATGCAAAACATGGTTTTCGTCCTCCAGTATGATTAAGCAGCATCAAAGAAGTATAATCCTGGTAAATTCATATTTACATCTACGTGATTCATTATTAGCAGATCTTCAGACAATTTACTCATATTTACTTTTTGTTGCCAGCTTTATTTGATTGCACGTAAAAGTTTTGGTAAAGCCTATACGAAGACGCATAAACCAGAACCAAAACTCGCAAAAATGCGACCACTTGAATATGCTACAAATTATGTATCAATGTAGCCAATATTTGCCAAACCGCAAGACATACGTATGCATAAACATGTAAACACCATTTCATTTATACTCATACATCTGCATTCTGCAACACCAGAAAGTATAAAAACGAGTGTCTAATACTTATATCTTTAGGCTTTTCAAATGTAAAATACATTCGTAAATTAGAGCTGAATGAACCTGTATAAAAGCTTCACACTCCCAATGGACTCGATGACACGTCTGGTGAAAATTTCTAAAAATAATAAAATATAAATCCTGAATAAAAGTAAAAGCATACATAATCAAAGCAGCCCTTCATCACGTCCTGTCTCATTTTATTATTTCTCCTTGTCTGCTCCTGCCGCTTCCTTTGCGCCCCATATTTTGTCAAAATACTACAAAAAATAACTTGTATGTTGAGGCAATACATTCTTCAAACCATATTGTTTTATGAACAAACAAGCGGAAAATAGGATTCCCAATAGAGTAATGCTGATTTCTGTTTTGTATAAAATTTAAACACTTTTTTATGCAAAACAAAAGCCAGTGAAAACACCAGTGGAAAGCGTCGTAATATGAAGAACAATATGTTCTCGCTAACTCTAGAAAAAACAGAGAAAAAAATGCGGAAATATTTTTTTATACGTGCTCCAGGGCAGCATATTATACAGGAGTTTTCTTCAGATAATAAAAGCTGTTAAGAACAGCTATAAAGACGAAGCTGAACGTTAGCACTGAATGTGACAGTAATAGTCTGATGGAAAGACTAAAAAAGGATGAAAAGTAAAATTATAAGTTTTAAATCAAGATATTCGTCAATGAATAGCTGTGCCAGTGTCCTTTCCAATGCTAAACCAGGGAGAATACAAATGACGAAAGTTGGAGCCTGACATCGTCAATCCAAACATATGCCATTGAGCTTGAGCAGCTCTACCCGAGCCCGTCTTAATGATATGTCACACGTCATGTAAAAATATATGTGACGAAAATTGGGGCCTGACAGGCGCTTTAAGTTTGACCTCGTCAACCAAAACATATGCCATTGAGCAGCCCTACCCAAACCCAAATCCGTTCCAATGATACGTCACATGCGATATAAAACTACATGTGACGAAAGTTAGGGCCAGACAGGCAGCTTAAAAGTTGACGTAGGAACCTGAAAAACAATAGGAACCTCTTGGGCCAAGAGATCGACCTACCAAATTTGGTTGAAATCGGTCAAACGGTACGACCTGTAGAGCACCAACATACAAACACACGGACAGACAGACAGACGCAGCCAGCAATCTCATTACTAGCTGAACCAAAGTTCAGCTTCGTAATAACTGACTGAAGAAAAAAAATATGACAAGTGTTGTATATTAAAAGTAAAGACACAACTCGATGTGACACATACTACGTAAGGCTTTCCCATTCGCTAAAGCTTTCCTTCGGTTCGCTTCTAGCTCTGCTGTTTCGAGGAAGGAAGGGCGCGAGGGAAAATAGAAACAAAATGATAACAGGAAAATTGCTTCATACTTCCTCTTAGCTATC
>JAAXOA010001288.1:0-16607 GCA_036561885.1 Salina celebensis
TTCCTGCACTCATACCATCCGTTGGAACAAAAGACGACGCTCTGTTGAAGTTATCTTGTATTGATCTGTCATAACTGGAGTATGCTACAGGGGTTTGGAGTGATGGCGGTTTGACGCTTCCAGCGCTAGGCCTGTACCACTTGGAACTAGCGGTTGGGTCCTGACTTAGGATTGGGATGATGAGCGCCACCACTAGGGTGGCTGTGAATGTAACTCGTCTCATTTGTAACAATTGTCAGGAAAGTTCTTTGGAACAGGTTGGAACAGGGTAAAGACAAGATGTTACACTAACCGTTACTGCACATTTTTACCGACAGGTCAGTAACTCTCTGGTGTTGGCTTGAGTGTGACTTTTTAACGAATGCAAATTTTATGCGGATGTTAACTTGGCTTTTATATTAAATTATATGACCTATTTGAAGCCAAAAACGTCTCTTTTGGGCAGGGTACATTAGTGGGAACTCCTACAAGTAACAGTAACACTACAACTGACGTTGGTGTACAAGAAACTCCGTAAAAGTTTGTGGGTTCGGCATGAGTCAAGTCCGGTTAAATAAAGTGCTAATTAATGTACTCATTCTTATACCGAGGGCTTTAAAAAGATTCATCTGCGAATAGATGTGACGTAAAGTTCACTGCTGTAGTTGAAATGAAAGTGTTTTGATTTTCTCTTTAGGTATGTTATATTTGCAAAATTCATTTGATTGTTTGAAGTGCGTACGTTTGATTGTGTTTCATGAACTTGGCTTTAGGTTAGTGGGGCAGCATATTTTGTAGATGTTTCATCTAAAGTGAAATTCTTTCTTTTACACATGGGCACAAACAATAAATAATTGTTTTCATTACAAATTGAATAACAAAGGGTCAAATGAGGGGGCAAAATGAGATTTCTGTCTAGAAAAATGAAACTGATGCCTTATAGTTTTGTAAGCCACGTCTCGAAGTGTTTTATCACACGGTCGGTTAGCAAAGGGTGTAAAATATAGGAACAAAAAAATTTTTTTTTTTTTTGTCACACCAAGTTGAAATGCGTATCATGTATACAAGTATAATATGTATCAGTTCAACCCGGATGGCATGGTTTTCCATCCCCTATTACTGATGTTTTATCAATATTGTCTCCAAGGATAACTTGCTGATTATAAACATCCATTCTAGAATTGGTATATAATATATGGAATGGGGCTTAGTAAATTCACTGTAAATTCCAAGCCGTTCCAGGTTTGCATAAGCGGAAGGTGCCCAAGTGAAGAACAAAATCTTCGAACTTGCAAAGCCAAGAGAAATGAGTTCGCGAAGCAAAAAGGAAGACTACGTAGGAACATTTAAGAAGTATTCTTTCGCCTACCAGTCGGACAGAGATGGCTACCAAGAAGAGAGTCTTCTTGATGACAACGAGTATGTTGTGCCAAGCTACAAAGAAAAAGAGGTGGCTATGAAAAAACTCAATGATGAGTTGGAAAAGAAAACAAGTGAAATACTGAAGAAAATTGAGCACTTTCGTATATACGAAGAAGTAACATTTACAAAACCACAAATCATCTCATGCCCAGACAAAGTCTTGATCTTTTAATTTTTGAAAAATAGAGTAGCCAATGCAAGAATATGAACGGCCAGGGAGATGCGTCATACTCTGTCTCCAGTTACAATGACCGAAGATATTTAAGCAATGTGTACAGTGATGGATATGAAGAGTCACAGCTTTCGCCAAACCATTATGGGATTAATTATTACGAGCCTTTGAGGTAGCTTAAACTTTTAACTCATTGTGTGTGCAATATCTTGGTGTACTTAGGTATATTCATTGTCAAGATTTGTGAATTTAGCAGAGTATCAACCTGTGAAACGGAGACTTATAATGGATCATCGAGTCAGGATGGCTACACCAGTTCCAAAAAGCGACCCGCTACATCAGCGGGACCTTGTTATCCTCATTACGCAGTCACACCGACTGAAGCCTCGTTAGCCAAATGCGAAACAGCTCGGCCACTAGCAGGAGTAGAGGAGAAGCACCAGGAACGGCTACAAAAGGCAACTGAGTCGGTTTTAAAGTGTGTCCGGTCCAAGTTAGTAAATTATGAGCAGCGATTGGCAGATATGCACTTGCAGTATCGTCAAAAGATACAAGAAAACACAATGTTGGAATCGAAAGTTAAAGCAATGGACGAAGACAGGGAGCGGCTTTTGAAAACTATGCAATCCTTGCAAGGCTCAACAGACAAGTTTGAAAAGTCTATGGAGCAAACGAAGGTTAATTTGGCAGTAAAAACCCAAGCATTAGCATCGCTCAAAAAGGTAAGGCCTTAAAATTAGCAACCAATAAATAGGTTCATAGTTTGGTACTTGATCGACATTTTTTATGCGTGGAACAGGAAATGGACGTGATGAAGAAAGAAATGAAGCAGAAAAATGGTTTGGTTCAATCCCTTCAAACAAGATTGGATAAGTGCAGTGAGGAAAATAGAAGACTAAAATCTAAACATCAATCTACTCAGAGTAACCTGAAAGTAAGTGGCCCATGTAAATTTGACTGAAGTACCTCCTGAATCCTCTTTCTGACTTTCATGATAATAATTTCAGCAACAACAAAGCGAAGATCGGCTTTCTATGGAGGAGTTAAGAACCAGACTGACTCAAATGGAGCAGCAAAGGAATTCCCTGCAATTGACCATTGAAAAGCAAACGCATCTTATAAAGAGTTTGCGATCTCATAAGGTTAGAGCCACAAGTACCAAGAGTAGTGTAAACCATTTCTACGTACCAACTACAATGTAAAGTAGTGACAAGTTTCCTGGTTAATATAAATATTCATTATTTCATAGACCCTGAATACCTCAGAAAGAATATTCTACTAATTAAGTTTCCCGATTGTCGGTAGACCTAATATTTTATACGTGTATAGAAAATTCAACCGAATAAAAATATTAAGAATGCTGCTTGTACTAAGTTAATCCCGTCATTTGTTCTCAGAACTCAATAAATATTTACGTATATTTCATATTTTTTCGCTTCGAATAGAGTAACATGAACTCTACAATTTGCATTTATTTCACAAGGCTGTAACGGCAGGAACTACTGATGCTTATGCAACGTCCTCGTCGTCGTTTGGAAACTAGGTCGTACTACAGCAATGATAAACACAGCTTCTATGAAACTTCAGCAAACAAACTTCAAATCGTTTGAAATGTTAGTTACCATTCTAGCCATATCATCAGTATTCTGGGCTTTCAACATAACTGGAAATTCTTCATGGAGAGACTCCAGTTGTTTTTGATTAAGAACCGATTCGCATGATTTCCATGGTGGACTTGTGCAGGTAAGAGCCACCCACTTTGTTTACAATTTCCAACATAAAACACACATACTGGGGGTACAGGGTACATAAATGCATAATGGGGTGGTCTGGGATTCTAACAGTTTTGTTTGCTGATAAGCTGCCAAGGAGAATGATTTGATTTACTTTACACAACATCAAATTCACTGTAAATTGGTTAGTTGAAGCAGTCCATCAAAATTTTGTCGCGCAGACCATTTCGTAATATGTATTGTAATGAGAAGTTTATCGAAACTTGTAATTAGGTAAAGTTTAAGAAACAATAATGAGCAAGGACTTTTCTCTCCCGTCCACACCTTCCAAACGGAGGGATAAAGATCGTCCTACATCCGCATCCTCAAGCAAGCGACCATTACAGCCTACGTCTGGAGGTTACGAGGGCAAACCATTTACAAGTTCTAAAGGGATGTGGTGCCCGAAACGAGCTCCTACCGAAAAAGTTTGCATGAGTGCCGGCAAAAGGGTTGAAAAATTAGGAGATATGCCAAATATGGATATGATTTCGAACGTCGATGTATCCCGCTTGACGGACGACTTGACAAAAATAATATTTCAAAATGACGCCTCGTTTGCTAACAGCAAGCGTCCGCTTACATTTCATAGCCGAAATGAGGAAGGCCGGTGCGGGGCAGGACTTTCTCAGGCCGAAGAAAGCTCAGCCACTAATGTAAATTGATTCATAGTAATTATTGTGTTCGCCATTAAACAGAATTTCTGAACATTTAACATGAAAATCTCTATTTGATGTGATCCATTGTTTTCAGAGATGCAACACAAACCCAACAAATAAAACAAATCTTGGTGAACTGTCTCCAAAACATGGAACGAAAGGGAGATGAAGCTGAGAACGAGGAACCGGAACCGAAAACATTTATGCAGAAAGTCCTACGGAAAACCAGAGAATTCAGCAGTAGCTATAAATGGAAGCAATACAAAGTATTCTGGAATTCCCAACACAGTGCAGAAACCAAAGGACGGATTAGCAAAAACCTCGTTACTAAGCTCATACCTATCTGGGTCTACTCCTGCCCGGGAAGAATACATTTCTAAGAGAAGTAACGTTTCCAACAGCATGATAAGCTCAGATAGTATTCATCATTCGATATTCCTGGAGTCGGGGAGGGAACGACGACAGTGTCTGCTACAATACTTGTCCAATGTGATCAATGATGGCCAGGTTGTCATTTACGTGAACTCAATCCCTGGAGCCGAGGCGCTGACAGCGTTCTTAAAAAAACACAACTTCCCAGTAAATTCTATTGTAAGTAGGCTATTAAACTTACCAGTACCTCTAAGCGATGTATGTTGTACGTTGGCTTTCTGTTTGTTAGCATTCCAGATTAATGCTGGCAGAATCCAACTGGATTTTATCCGAGTTTTCAATGCGGCGGTTTTCAGTTCTTATTTGTGCGGAGGACCACTATCATTCTTGCCCTGCCCATTTTCGTTGGGTTAAAACGATAATTAACTATGAGCTTCCGATCGGAAACCCATTGGAAAATTGGGGCATTCGAAACGGAATCGTTGAGTTTTCCGACAATCTCCCTGTGCATATCTACACGTTCATCAAGAAACTGTGCCCGCTGGACCACGAGCTCGTGAAACTCTTACGGTTAGACTGTCAGGAAGATCATGAGGTTTTCCCAAAATAAGTTTGAAAATTGTACGCAATCAACCGTTGTGAATAGAGTAGTCCAAATTCTATGTTAAAAATTACAACATAAAAGATACTTCGAACGGACTACTACATCTCTAACATCTAGTGCCAGGTGCCATCAATAAATAATGTTGTACAATCAAAACTTCAAGGCTCTTTATCAATTTACTGGTTCACGATTGATCATACACATCCGTCAACTAAAATCGTAATACATGATAATACAAAGGTCATTCTTTAAATACTTAATTTCAGATCTATACTGGAAGTCTCATGTTAGAAATATCATGAATTCAGAGTCACCTCCGAGTGTCAACATAAATACGCTAAAAGTAACTACGCATAAGCATCACTCATGGCAATCTGTTAGCTTTACTCCGATTTCATCGGCGATGCGTTTTATCTCTTTCAACTCGTTTCCTTTGTTGGATATCAAACTGACGACCATGGAAGTGTCCTTTGACGAGTGCCTTACCGCGAACGCGGATCTGTAACCACAATATGCAAGAACATTACAGAATGTGTCAGTTCGAAGAATTTTTATAATCAGATATTGTATTTTTTCCAATTTTACCTGGACATGTAATATGCCGCTGTTTTTGGGAGAGTATAGTTCATTACTAGATTTGCGGAGGAAAGACTGATGCTCGAAACAAAATCCGTACAGACGAGTAATTTTACATGACCTTGTTCGAAGTTATCAAAAATCATTTTTTGGTCTTTGCTGGTAATGTCTTCGTGCTAAATCAGACAGAAGAGTTCTATTACACTTGATCCGTAGATGGAACTGGTTCAAGTTTATCAGGCAACTTACCACAACTTGGGGCCACAATTGCTTCTGGCGCAACCTCACGCAAAGAGTTTCAGCTTCTTCGACGTTATCGCAAAAGATGACACATCTATCATCACCACTATCTATGTTAAGTAGGGAGATGCAGTCAATTTTAAAGTTTTCGTCTTCTTCCAACATGGCATACATATGGGAGACGGTTTCGTCTACTTCCTCCTCTTCTCGTTCATCGTGTTCAGCCTTTCCAGCATTTCTGCAAATTCCTAACAGCAGCATCCCTTCACGCGTTATCATTGTTTTCGTTTGATTTTTGTACATGGGTTCCACCTTCTTATATTCCGACTTATCACTCGCTACCGACATAACACTACTGGTGTCATCCGTGCTGGAAGAGCTGGGACGCGGCATCATAGATCTAGTCCTACGAACACGTTGCTTGCTCTGAGAATTTGTTGCTTGTGGTACGATGGTCGGTGGAACAGTGGCAGATTGAGTTTGAACCTTCTTGGGTGTCTTAACGCTTGGATGATTGCTTGCATCAGAGATGCTTCTTGCCTTCGATATACTTCGTCTAACGGAATGTGGCCAGGGATTCTCATTGTCTTCCAGGAGAATATGGCTAAACCGGAGTCGTTTCGAACAAAACGCGTCCATTCCGGGGTAAATCAAATCTGAGCGGCGAATCGCCATCACTTTTATGTTGGCGTCAAGAGCGTATAAGATCTAAGGAAAACCAAATACGACCAAAACCTGAAACCTGGATATTTTAATGATAAAAAATAACCAATTCCGTCCGGTATTAAGCTATTCTCTGCATTCTGAAGCTTTGACAGCTTGACTAAAATCTACCGACCGGTGCAGACTTTGCAGACTCCACGCAAGACACAATGAAACTATTTTCCATGTTGTTGAGTAGTGCTTACCTTGTTCAAAGAGTTGAAATTTTCGTTGGCATGAAGGTTGGTTGAAGCTTTGTCAGTGGAGGGGGAATCGCACTTGTGTAAAATTAGGAAACGTAAGGTGCACTTGTGCTTGTCAGGACTGTGTAAAGCGAAGTCTGCAGCCTCTTTTAAAGTTCCAACTAAAATTTGACTGGTAATAGAAGCCTGAACTTGAACTTTTGTGTTTTTCCATTCAAGTACTTGCGATATTCCGCAACATTCGACTACATCCGACAATTCAAGTCTTCCGAGAATCTAGTAATAAAAAAATAGTTGTTGTATAAAATAGTTTACTCCATCCATGATCAATTGTAAATTGCTCCTCACCCAATCGACAGATTCAGAACTGTGTGTAATGATCATGGCCTGCACACATTTCTTGTTTACTTGAATGGCATCATGGATTCCAATCAATGTAGCCAGCGTTTTACCACAGTTCTCTACTCCTTTGTAGTCCATGTCTCCTCTCTCCTTCAGTAGCTGAATGACTCTCTTCTGAATTTCGCTCAAATTCATAATATTTTGTAGCTGAACGAATTTTAAAGTATCATCTGATATTAAAATCCCGTTAAATTCGCGTTGGGAAGAGCCTGTTTCATTCTGGGAGCCTAAAGCTGATGGTTGTACTTTATAAGGGGACCGACCCGAAGCTGGATTGAGACTACTGCGTTCTGGATATTGAGGTGTTCCAGGTCTAGTAGCCTGTTGAGATAAGCTAGTCGGATCCGGATCCCCGAAACCAACAAGGGACAAAACATCAGCATCCTTGATCGGACTTTGCAATAAAAGTTCCTGCTGCGTCTTCCGTGACTTCGGTTTTGGGACGTATTTCCGGGGTGACACGTTTTTAGGCGGAGTCGTAAGATCAATGACCTCAGTTGGTCTGGCTGGAGTAGCTGGAGTGGCTATTCTGTCTACTACAAGGGTTCTTGTTGTTGGAGCATATTCTACAGCACTGCTTGTACCGGGACCGGGATTGACTGCCATGGGACTAAATTGAAACAATGTTATTCTCCGTGTCATATTGTGGGCTGAGGGCTTTCGTGGGTTTAAGCTGTCAGGTTGTACATGTATCGTCAACTCATTATACTTTAAGACAACAGAAAGGATTCAACACAAATATAAAAAAGGGGGCATGATTAAGTTAAGATTAGTTCTTTAGTAATTACATTTGATGTTGACCCATTTCCTGAATCAGCTTCTACAATGTTCAGTTTCCTCCCTCTCTTCGCAAAATCACAAGTACAAATTCCGATTAAACCACCATTCATATAAAGTTCAGTAGTCCATAGTCCATATTGAATCTTACGTAGTCGTCGTAATGCCCGTAACAGACTTGTTCAATCACATTGTAAACGTTCATTTCAACGTATGACGTCGCGAGCTTGTCGTTCTGTTATACAAACCAAACCATTAATTATCAATTATAAGTAAAATCTAGTTTTCTGGATGTAGTATTCAACTCTGATGTAGGATGCATTTCATAATATTATACATTTCATACCTTGTACCAAGTTACACAAACAGATCGACTGGGATTTAATTGCGATCCTGTAATGCATCTGGAAGATACACCAAAGATTGTTTCAAAAAGGGATCTTGTAGTTCCATTTTTGTTGTTCCAAATAAAAGTGCTTACTTTTTTCCACGGAATGCATTGAGAAAATTAGCTCTTTGAGCAGCCAACTGAAATCTTTGCTGATCCTCAAATGTGGGCGTGGCCGAGACTTGAAATCTTCGGAAACAGAATGTATCACGCAAGCTGCTTTCCGTACACTGATTAAAATATTGACATCGGGCTTTCAGCTGTTGCCATTCGGAATATCGTTCTGTAGTCAGGTACTTTGCAACGCAGACGTCAGTTCTGTGTATCGTGATTACGGTCAGATCAGATTCATGGTCACGGTTACATGTCTTTTATGTCACAAACCTGGCATCCAGTCCTGGAAGGGTCTCAAAGTCGTCCTCCCCCCGCTCTTCGATGGTCAGGAGTTTGTTTTCAAGTCCCAAGTATTTCTGAGTGTCGTCCTATGATAAAAAAAAACAATCTCAATGTTTGCAATACTATTAGCTTTAGCATAAGATTATGGCTAACCTCCAATGAAGCAGTGACATTCGCCAAATACTCCTCTTCGTTGTCAATTTCATTTTCCAACCTTTGGATTTCTTGCTGCAAGCTCAGAATTTTCGCCCGTTTGCCTTCTTTAGACTGTTAGAACAACATAAAACGGTTCAGCAACGGACTTTTGAAACTGAAAATAAGAATTTTTTCAAGTATAGTATTAAAAGTAGTTATTCACCTTCGAATGCACGTCTTTAGCAGCCCTGTACGTGTCTTCCAAAATCGTTGCAACTTGTTGTACAACATCAATTTTCTCAAGGACTGATGAACTATGCGTAATGGTGAACCCTTCATTGCCCTCCATCTCCAGAAGAGTGATGGTCATGCAATTAACTAATTAGCTAATCATCCATCACAAGGATCAACATCCAGCAAATTTCATCCTCACAACTCCAAATTCAAGGTGAACTGCAAAGTTCGTTTAGTGAACAGAGTTGAATTTCTTAAATTAATCATATTTTGCTATTTTTCAGCAGAGATTCATGCGCTAGTCGAACTGAGTCTTGGAGGTTGACATTTAACGGCCATTGCGTGCTAGGGAACACTCTAATCCAACACTATAATAACAAACCATTACAGTCCCGCATAAACATTGGGGCACAGCGAATGAACACTCGCTTCCAATCCATGCAACATTTCGTCTTTGTTCAGCTGCTGCTGNTACAGTCCCGCATAAACATTGGGGCACAGCGAATGAACACTCGCTTCCAATCCATCCATGCAACATTGTCTTTGTTCAGCTGCTGCTCGGGTCGCTTCTTTTCTACCCGGTTGGTTATATGGTGGTGGTAGTGTAGAGTGCAGAGATCCAGAGAAAATCTTCTTGCTTTTCCTAAAATGATAAATTGGATTGCTTCTTGATATTCGAAATGAAAAAGTATGAAGTTTCAGCGAGAAATAATTCGAAAAAGTAACGAACAGTTCGAGTAAACAAACTTTCAAACAAAGCCACGATAAAACTCGAATACAAATTCGAAAACTCGAATTTTGCGGATTCTCATCGGTTTTTGTCAAGAAACAAATAAAAAACAAAATTACAAGCAAGCAAAACAAGCTTTGAAAAACTTCCAAGGATAAACCATTGGCAAGACGTTGGTTTACGTTAATCTACGTCATTGCTGACATCATATTTGAAGGGGACAGTTGAGCCTATTCTAGAAGCAGTGAGTGTTTTGATTTAGGAGTGAACGTGAGGCTAAAATTAATCCTATAAATGATGTCCGATGCGTTCACTACACACGTGCTCGTGGTTTTAGCAAGTGCATCATCAACAGCAACGGTCAGTTCAGTGGTAGCCATTAATTAAGTTATTTCCATTGTATATTTTAACATATTTCCTTCACGTACTAGTCACTGGTCAGTGTCAAGAGTAAAGGCTCCCAGGATGGACGCAGTTTTCTTTTGATATTTTAAAAATCTAAATTGCTCTGGTAGCAATTTTTGGCTGGTCCAAAATGGCTGGTCCAACATAAAAGGATACATAGAGATAGTGTTTCCGGTTTCGTTCTTGTGTGAAATTCATTTCTATGATAAAAAATATATATAATATTTGTGATTTTGGGAAGTGATTAAGATTCAAGAATATTTTGAAACGATACACAAACTAATCGAAATTCCTGGGTTTGAGGAAAACCGTTTTTAAAGGTAAACATAAACATTCTCAAAATTTTCTTTGCCACACTTTCAACTTTTATATTATTGTGTTGAGCCATTGTTGGAGGACATCCCATTCATTTTTACGAATATTAAATTACAAACCATCAAGATTACAGTGGAATGTAGGAGTATTGGTTTACTGCGTATCTATTCATTCATACAACGGGTGTATTAAACCATTCATAGCGCAAGATTTACAAACAGTATTTCTCTATATTCAATGGATATAGAGAAATATAGCGTTGTAAACCTTTCGCTTGTAAATTCTGGTTTATAAAATAATTAATTTGTGTAAACAAACGAAGCACAAATACCTTAAAAAATGCTTACGAAAGACTTTTTTTTTTTTTTGCCACCCGACATTTTTTGGGAATTTAGGCTGGTTGGCCAACATGTTCGAGGAACTTATAAATAAATTATTTGTTTGAAATCCGCTATCGCGAGAATTTTTACTAACAATCGCTCATATAACTTAATTTCTCTAGAAATGGAAGATCGAAAGGTTAACAATAACGCATTATTTAAACGGTTAAAAAAATATGCCTATGAAATGGATTAAAGACATTTCAGGAGTCGCCTGTATGCACCTGACACATGCACAGAAGAACTAAATTATCATCAGTGATTTGTAGATTCTTCCTCCATGATTATCATATATGAAATAGAACAACATATGAAACTACCGGACAACAACAACAACGGAGAAGTTTCAACTGGAGTACTAGTATCTGAACATCTGAATGGGAAATATCCAGTTAGTTTGCTGTTGCCTGACAATTGTCAGGCATTTTACCGGAATAGCTGGAAGCTGTTCATAATTATATTTTTAAATCGAATCATAATTCTAACATCGAACATTAAACAGTATCCTTCTTGATTGATTCAGTATCACGTTCTCACGTTAAAGTATGCGTGAAATGTTACGGACACGTTTCACAACCACGTCGCGTGACCACGTTTCGGGATCGGGATTATATTCCGGATTCCGGATACTATTAGCATTATCGGAAGAAATGAAAATGTGATAATGACATGTTTGCAATATTTCAAAACGTTTTATCACAAACACGTGTATTGATTTCATCGATTTTATCTTAAAGCCTATCTTTTTAAACACTCTAATTGATGGGATACACCAAACATTGGTAATCCTCAAAATTAAGATGCGCTGTACTTTTATAGTAGGGTGTATACAAACAAAGGCGATTTCAGTATATAGGATTTAAAACAATGAAAAAAATGGACACCAGAAAAATTGTGCATATGCATGGAGTATAATGGTGAACGGAAGCTCATAAGGACGGTGAAAGATAGGACATAGGAGCAGTAGAAGCGCCGAGGGAAAGTAAAAGTAGGGATATGATTTTCTTGTAGTCCATATACACTATGTAGCATATATGTTGCTAGTAATAATTCTAATCAAATCATGTTTACTTATTGGGCTTCCTTACTTTTAATGCGTACGCGATTATGCGTCGTTTTTTCTTTCATTTTGAAGCAACGGAAGCTGTCACAGTTTTTTGAGCGAACTATCATACGTTTTTGAATAATACAAATTACGCTTTTTTAAAGCTAAATTTTCTTTCTAATCATTATTAATGAACACTTTCCTTAGACATAGAGAGAAAGTGAGCCTATGGTGTATTTTTAGTTTACCCAATTACAATTCATGCATCATAGCTCTACCCAGTCTGGATTTATGCAATCGGATCCTCGAAAACAAAGTAGAATACCTTTGATTTTATCATAATTTTTGACTTAACAAATTCTAATGTTTTAGTAAAAAATATTGGCTAGATCGAATTTCGAGTATTATTATTTAATGATATTCAATTTATTTTAATATTTCATTATTGGGTACATGTTTTCGTAGAATCTTATCTGATCCTTGATTAGATTGATAAAATAGATGAATGGCTATTTTTCTGTGTTTTTTCGAACATCATAGTACATATTACATTATTTCTGCCGTACTATATAATTCCAAAATATTATCTATTTGTTGTGAGTTAATAACTGCTGTTTCTACTGTTATCGTCGGCTATTTGTTGAAAGAATTATAATTATTATAGCCTCAAATATGTGCTGCCAATTTCACCTAATTTTGAAGTACATAAGTTCATGTTGTTTTGTGTGAAATATTATGGACACTATCTAGTACTTTTAAAGCCCGTATTATCCTGACTCAGTATGCTTTGCTGGATAGAAGATTTCCAATGCACGTTGAGTCAACGTGAGGATCGATTTTATGTGTTCATAACACGTAAGGTAGGAAGCGGAAAACAAAACAAAAGAGCTTATCACGCAACCATACAGCCTTCCATCCAAGCCTCATTGTAAAAATAAGGCATACATAAGTATTGAAATGTCATACAGTGAGTTTTTAAGACACGCCAATGAACCACATTGGTACATACAACATAAATTTGATACAAGTCGATGTGAAGGATCATAATTTATTTCATTGAAGAAACGCCTCTGCTTAATCCGATGATACCTCAAGTAAAAAGTGATACATATGTCTTATATTGAATTGTAATTATACGCTTAATGAACAAAGATCATCTTGATTATTTGCGTCATTCGTAATAAACGAAAGGATAAAAAAAAACTTGATTAGGTATTGACTCCCTAAATGGGAAACAAACAAAAGACCAACGTTTCCCTTGAAATCCTGAAAGAATCGGACTGGAACGACTTTTCTAAGGGTTGCAATCCGAGAATTGGGGTATATTCATATTCCATTTTGTTACCAAAGCTCACATGCTACAAACGTGCAGTGAGCGACCGGATAAGAATGTACTGTTGACTGCAAACCTTATAACAAACATTTAAAGACTACATCAAATTTAAGATGCGAAAACTGTTATATGGCTGCAGAGCAACCATACTAGTAACTGCTGGCTTGTTGCGAATATGAGCGTAATCACTAATCACGTAGTTTGTAGAAATGTTTATCCTACAAACTAACGAATGTCGCAGTATTGCTTGATTTGTAAATCGATTTCTTATGCACCGTAGTAGCTCCAATTTGCTTTACGAGGGTTTGCTTTCTTTTTCCTTCCTGTGATACATTTAGGCTTCACTTACCCGTTTAAGTATTCGATACGTCTAAAGGATGTACCTACGCACCAAGCGCCCTGGAAGTCAATGTCTGAGTGGCTAAAATACACTAAATAGTCTCTTCATTGAGAGCGTGTGTTTCCCTGTGAAAGCACGATGCAAAAAATGTGCGTACCGAAATGATAGTCATCCTAAAGACATAATATACGTAGAAGTATACAATAATGTTACACCATATCATCGTCATAAGAATCTGTCAACCTATGCGAAATGTAAAAACAGGAGGAAGAAGGGGAAGAAGTATAACTGTGAATTTACACCGGTGTATAGAATAGACTATATGGACGAATACATAAATAGTAATTCAATGTTATCAAGCTGGAACATAAGTGGACTTAGAAAACGAGAGTTTTCCCTTACAAGTTGTTACTATTGTGCTAGATTCATACTGCTATAGCTTAGAGGTTTACGTTGAGCCTAGACGAGGTAGCAACCACTGTCGACTCCAACGAAACGTGTTTTCGATCTCGATGCAACGTGACTGTGCTCCATCCATAGCAAAGGCAAAACAAGAAAGCAGTGTGACAAGCAAATAAAGCTTTGCTCTCTACGTGATTCACTCTTAGCTGTTTTCTTTCCTGCTAAAGATTCAATTTGATAGTTGTGCGTATACAACTTTTTGCGTTACTTTATTATCTAATCACAATTGACAATTATTAATGATTAATCCCTTTGCAAAAGTAAACCATCAAAGTATTTATCAAAGAATTATATACTGACCATCCATTCATTGAAACAGATTGTGCAGTTAAAACTGACAAGGGTTCAGCTTCTTGGAAAAAGTGAATTGAAGAAAATTTTCACGGACAATAAATCAGTGTCTCACTGTTTCAGTGATGGTTTAAGTGAATTTGTACCATTACAGAGAGTCTCTTTAACGGTACAGTAAAATACAAATTGATTGTTGGGAAGCGCATGTAAATACGGATTCGCTGAATGAATATTTTTCTGTGTGAAATTGTCTGTAACGTTTTGATATTAGAAGAGTAGCCATTCTATTACATGAAGAAAGTTTGTTAATCTCAAGACCAATCATAACCCTGTCAAATGGCAAATGCATCCTGTCTTGAGTTGTAATCGATTTCAATTCTAGAGAATCCGTTAGATCAATCATAATTTAAAATTACTTACAACTTCGCGTCACATATCTAATCCAATTAACATACGAGCTAAGATCTGTGGGTTTGTCATCGGGCGTTCTCCAAAATGGGCTTGTTGGACGTGACGTAGTCAAATAGGTAATGAAAGATTGTATTATAACGTAATATAAGCAATTTCATAATGGTTTGCAGTTTGGCTACTAACCAGTACTCGCTATACAATTTGTATAGAATATTACATCTGTATATAACAATCGGTCGTTGCTGCTGTAAATAGCATTTGTCCATTTGAGGATACCAAAATTCAGTCTCTCAGATTGGAAGCTTTTCTTACATTTTAGATGACGTGATTTTGAAATTGTTTTGCAAAGTATTAAGTAAGATTACTTTAGTGCAAATGGATTTCTACTTGTATGAAAATACAAGAATGTGATATGAAAAGATACAAACAAAGACTAAAAGCATATCCCCCAGAATCCCAGTAATTTTTAATTTTCTGTAACAAAACACGCGCAATTTACATGAAAATTGCTATTATAGTAAACAAACAGATATTTATAATTTCGAAATCGTCTTTTAAAGTTAAAAAAATTTATTAAACGGTGTTATTCATGTTTTTGGGTCCAATAGAAGTACAATTCGGGATCTAAAACAATATTATGGAATGGGTAATCGTAAATCCTTCAAGTCTCCACGAAGTGTAGTGGGCTTTTAGGCTATACTACATCGACCGGTGAATACCACATCAAGAAGGAGTCATGTGAAGGTAAGGCTTTTTAAAATAACATTAAAATTTCATGAAACGATTTAAACACTGTACCAAGGAAAATCCATAATGTCAATTCTTTTATGTTCAATTTCCCTCATAACTCAAAAAATCGACTACCATGTCATGGGAAAGCATTATGCAAAACTATAACTTTTTTCTATTCCTTGAATTAGTAGCGTTTTCACAATTTCATATGAAGCCACTAATAGCGTATAAAAAATTGAGAAGCCTAGCATGAAGCGTTACTCAAAAACAGGTAGAATACATGTACGTCAGTAACGGCTACGTGATGAAAGCACGTTTTCTAACAGGTGCAGTTGCTTCGTTGGCATCAGACACAAAAACGCTTTTCTCCTTTCTTTCAGTAGGGAACTCCTTTCATTTCACATATTAAATAGCAGCTAGAGCGAGGGGAAAGCAACTTTGGCGGAGAAGAGCAGAAAAGCATTTGTAGCAACGTGACAATCCTCTTTAGACTGAGGACGGATGTATACCCACATGTACCTACTCCACTGTGCTAAAGCGTCACAGTCGTAATTTTGGATTAAATGAATACTAAATTAGTTTATTGCCTTTTTGTAACACATACTACTTAAATTATTGTGTGTTATGACAAATGCAAATTATTGCACAGACGAGATGTATTTGTGCCTGAATGTGGTACGTCAGTAGCTAATCCATCAGTATTGTATTCATAGGATGATTTGATTCCCCTAAATATCTAGTTTATACTAAACAAACACTAAACTAAAAGAGAAGGTTTTTGGGACATATGTAAGTGTCAAATACTGACGTACTTGAAAAAGTATTTAAAATTTCTTATTTTTTTGATGTTTGGAATGGTTCTAAGAATATAAAAATATTGATGAGCACATCGAGATAGCATAATGTGTAGAAACATTCTGAGAAAACATGATAAGATAGTATGTTCTATACTAGATAATATAAGTTAACAAATCGGGACACAAAAGTGTACAAAAATTTGCATTAAAAATTACATAACTTCAAAAAGCCTTTTGTTTAAAATCGAAGTTTTTTAAAAGGACAAGGATAAGGGATGTGGGATGGAAATTTTAGGTTGCAAAACGTTTGTTTGTCTGGGCAAATAGTGCCAT